>NEWO01000163.1:183457-195705 GCA_003013225.1 Phalaenopsis aphrodite | reverse complement strand
AATGTCAACATGATTACACAAAGGGCCTCCTTTCTCTCTCAATGTCAACATGATTACACAAAGGGCCTCCTTTCTCTCTCCTAAGAATTTGAACAGAGGGATAGACAGTACTGCCATTTTCTGCGCTCCTAGGTTGAGCTTGTCAAGCATGACATAAAATAAGATGTTCACCAAGCTCCCAATTTCAATGAGTATACTTCTTGATGTGGACTTGTTAAGTAAACCTATAATAACAATTGCATCGTTAGAATGGTTACCTCTCACATACAAGTCTTTATCAGTGAACTTGATGAGGAGATGAGTGGTCCTCCAAGGGAGTAGAGAGGTGGTGCATAGTTTCTCAACTAGACTCGTTGCAAGATTGATTGTCCACCTCTTCTTAGTTTCATCAATGTTATACCTATGATCGGAATAGTGTTCGTTTGGACAGGTTTGCCACTCGTCCCATTGGCTGGGGACCTCCCTTTTCTGTGAGTAATTGCCTCGACAGCCACAAGCTCTTTCGACCTTCAAGCCTAGATCAAGTCCTCGACAATGCTTCTAAGGCATATACACTCTTCCATATTGTGGCCAAGCTCTCGGTCCTCATTGGTTGAGTTTTCTTAAAGTAATCATTATCTTGAATGGCTTCCACTAGTTCAGCCATTGAGATCCACAAAAGAATCATTTTTATTTCCTCTTGTTGGCCATTGGTTGTTTGTTATGGTGGGCTGGTCATCGATCAAGGTACTAAGACCATCTATCTCGAAGGTCGCCTTTCATACTCCACTTATTGTCCTGTTGCCTATTTTTGCACTGTGGGTGATTAGTAGGATGAGGGTTGTCCTTCACCAACCAACCGTCATCCATAGATTCCCTGTTCTACGATTGAGCATTTGCAACAACCATTTTGGCCTCCTCGGGATTTTTAAGGGCTAACTCCTTAGCAGTAATATGGTGGTTGACCATCTTCAGCAATCCCGCCATCGTTCTTGTCTTGCATAGAACCATGACATATTTGAAATGCTTTTTCTTTACCCCATATGTCATGGCATTTTGAGCAATCAAAGGTTTGAGGTTTTGAATTTTTTAGAATCTCTTGTTGGAATCTTGCAATGTATGAAAGAAGAGTCTCTCCTTCTTTCTGCCTAATCAAAAGAAGAGCCCAAGATTTCTTCCATGATTTTTGAGTGTTGAAAAAATGGGCTATGAATAACCTCTTAAATATAAATTAGGCGGGGATGATTGCCACAAGGAGAACATTGAACCATTGAATGGTCGATTCCTTCAACATAGTGAGGAACAAGCAATACTTGAACTTGTCAGTGATTTTTAGTACACCAGCTGCCGACACAAAAGCAGCTATGTAGTCAACGTGGGTCGGTGAGGCCTTTATACTAATCGATGTTGGAGTTTTTGAGCTTCTACGGGTTCAACTTCAGAAAATTGATGGGAGAAGAAATTTTTTGCATGGCAGAGGGCTGTTGTTTGCATGGTGCAATGTCTCTCAACTGGGGTTGTTCCAAAGCTATCTTGGTAATGGGAGTCATCACCTCTGATCTCTACTGGTTGGGTCCTTCGACCATCAGGAACCGACCCGTCTTGACTGTCGCTGGTCGCTGGTCCATCCCTGCAGTCAGAATCTATGGATTTTGGCCTCCTCTCGTTATTGCTTCTTGAAAATCACCTTCGAACTGTTCTCTCATTTCTAACATCAACTTTTTATTCCTCTCCATTACTTGCTGCTGCACAATTTCTCTTGTGTTATCCACATCCACAACTTGGTTTCGTGCTTCATAGACAGGTTCTTTATCGCTGCACTGTGCTCCTCTTCTTGTTGGCGAGATGATCCACACTTATTGCACCTTTTAGGGAGTAAAACCCTAAATTAATCTGGAATGATACCTAAGGAAAAGAGCACATAAAACTGATGAAGGAGAATTTAATAATAAGGGTCTAGAGCATTTTCTCATGAAATAGTCTCCTATTTTTAGGTATAGGAGACAACTTGAGTATTTTATTACCTTTATGACATTTTCTATGTAAAAAAAATATACGAGCATCGTGGATATTTACACGATACATTTAATTGGGCTGATAAGTAATGAATGACTAACGATGACATGCTTCTTATTTGTCAACCTATGCTTGTCCGCTCGGCAATGATAGATTGAACCACGTGAAGATAGTATAAAGGTTCCTCAATGGACATTCACATGGCTTCTTCTCGAATTCTGGCTCACTCGCCTCGTTCGCCGAATAATAAGGCGACTTTCGTTCGACCTCTAAGTTGGTCGGCCAGCTAACAAGATGAAAAACTCTATAGACCTTTATGACGATCTCCAGACTTTGGCATTAATCTTCTTTTTTATTCAATTCAGGTTGCTAACTCGTTCTATCACATCTTGACTGCGGCCCACTTTGCTTGTCATGTTCCTCAGCTTTGCATGGAGATCCATGCTGTCATGATATTGCCATACAATAATAATATTTTATCATTAAAATTAACTTTATTTACTTTAAAAAATATTAATATTATAACATATATATAACCTAAAGTAAATTAAAAATAAATAAATGATTAAATCTGAAACTTAAAATAACATTTTTTTACTGATTGTAAATCATAAATAATATTTATTATTTTGCTCTCATGTTTCAATTATAAATAAATAAAATATGAATTTGAAATGAGATAAAAAATGAATTCTCACTCATTTTTTCTATCAACATTCTTCTCTTTTTCTGTTCGCCAGTAATGACATGCGATTAGTTTTAGGTTTTGTTGATTAGTCATGGTGGATATGTAATCAAAGTAAGGATACATGTAATCAAGGAAAGGGGACGGGTCATATCCCTCGAATAAATGATGGTCATAAATTGGTGCACCCAATGCTTGATCTACTCTAAAAATAGTGTCACATCACGCCTTCCTCCTACGCTATTGCAATCTCATTCCTTATTATTATTATTATTATTATTTGCCTAATTATATTATTTGCTTTTATATTATGATATTAATTTTATATTTCTAATGTAAATGAAGCCTTAATCATCACCAAATTAAAATGTCTATGCAAATATTACTTTAACTATAGTGAACATAAATTATATATTAGTTAACATGTTTAAATGTAATTTTTTCAATATGTAGCCCTTCTTCATCCGAACCTAGTTCAAAAAGTGGAAAAATTTCTCTTGCAATGAAAGATTAGGTAAAAGAAAGAAAACTCAATAAGAGTGATTTTCTTTATCTTGGACACATTCTTAGTGCACTTTTTGATCGTCTATATGAAATATTTTGTACGTCAACATCTACTTTTGATTTTTATAATGTATTTGAATCAAAATACGAAGACAAAGATGCAAGCTTAAAGTTTATTTGATTGAATCATTCAATGAATATAATTTGAATGAATCTCACACTGTATTAGGCCAAATAAATGAAATTAAATATATCATTCATGGTTGAAGAGAACATGATATAAGTATGGCAAAAGAATAATAGATAAATTACTAGCCTAATGGAATGAATTTGCATTAGGCCAGTATTTTGAAACACATGTCAACCTACTTGAAAAAAGTACATTTGAAACAAACATTTTAAGTCTCAATAAAATGTTTAAAGAACAAATCTCACACAAGGCTAGCAATATAAATATAAATACTATAATGAGATTAATGTTGGGTGTGTGAGAAACCTAACAATCTTGTAAGAGCTTGCTAATATCGAAAAGATAATAAATTCAAAGAAAATAATAAAGGCTTTGAGCAAGATATACTTTGACCACAAATTAATATGATCTGTTTGAATTGTAATGATTCTTCTCCTTAGAGGTATGTTAGCCATTCATTTAAATTTAATTTTTCGTATTATATACTTATTAATGGATAGACTCCAAGACAACCATCCACATAACTTTTGACAAATATTTTTTCATAAAAGAAAACAACAAGAGGAATGCAAGGACAATGGAATATTGTCCATATACCAAATATTGGGAATAATTAAATTTTGTATTCATTTATTGGAACTGGATATTTATTAATGATTTATTAAATGAAAAATTCTTATAAACTAGCAACATAATTTCATGTGTAGATTCTTCCATTTCATTAAGTTTTTTTTTTCTGATATTTGACATGAAAGATTAGGTTATGTAAACTCTAAATATATATTGAAGAAAGTTGCATGTATATTTAATATATAAAAGTGATATTAATACATACATGAAGTGTGAATTTTGTTCTCAAGTAAACTAAATTAGAAAATCATTTAAATCTATTTTGATTAAATTAAATGATTTATTAAATCTGATTCATAGTGATGCTTGTGATTTAAATGATAACATTAATTGTGATGGTGAAAATTATTTAAATAACTTTAATAATGATTAAAAAAAATTACTTGTTCATTTAATCAAAGCTAAAGATAAAATTTTTGATATGTTTAAGAAGTTAAATCTAAAATGAAAAAAATCAATTGAATGAAATATTAAAATTTTAATATTATTTAAAGTTGAAGAGTATATTTCACTTTTATTTAATAAATTTATGAAAAAAATAGTATTATACAACAACTCGCTCTTCCATATTCCTACCAATCAAATAGAGTAGCAGCACGAGAAAATTCAATATTAATTGATATAATCAATGTAATCTTAAACTCTTCAAATTTAGCAAATAATCTTTCAGATGAAGTATTATTAACAACTTGTGAAGGAAATGGGAGTTGAGTTAAACTCCTCGGTTGATCTGTGGTTGTTAGTCTTTTTCAACAATTCAGTTAGTGTCTTTGATCATTACAGACCCAAAGCACATTGAAAGGGTTCTTCCTTTAGCCCTCCACATAGGACAACTTGAGCTACTATGGGTTACATGATCTATAATTCCTACTTCTCCCTCTAGAAGCAAGTGATGAATGAGTGAAGTCTCTCATTTAATCCTTATCAAATTTGCAGAAGGGTATGTGAAATCATCTTGGATTTTTGGGCGAGGACAAACTGTGCAACAAAGATTTGCTTGAACTCAACGAACAACACAATCACTATTTGTGGTATTTCAATGAACCACATGAGGTCCGACTCCCTCATCATGGAAAAGAAGAAACTGCATTTCAGCTGCCAGGGATCTTCAATAGACACACAATCAACTTAAATGAGGCTATGTGAAAGGTTATATTGTTCCTACCTTTATAAGACTCCAATGTCAAGATCATGAACCACTATAGGAGCTTGTCCTCAGAGATTTATTAAGAGAAACCATTATGTGGAGATCAGGGTACCTTAGTATTTACAAAATAATGTTAATTGATTCGTGCCAACCTAGCAAAATCAAAACACTATAAATCTCCTTCTCTAACTAGGGCTAGGGGGTTTTTTGGCTGGTGAACACTGTCCTTCATTTTATGGATTTTTCTCTCTTCTTAAGCTAGTGCCTCTTAGAAGGAAACCAATATTTGAGCCAGAAAATCTTGAATCTGCTTATTCGTAAACTATCTTGTGCAATTCATATCATCTGTGTCGCTTTTGTGAGGTTTTTCTACATGAGTTGCCCCTCTTCTTTTATGCGGTGTGATCCACGACCATCGTAATTGTTTAAATATTGAATCTTAATTTGTACATGAATCACACTAACGAATATATCTGACATCAGGAGAGAGAGATAGAGATTGAGATAGGAGTGAATTGTAATGAACAATAATACATTGCTTTTTAGTCATGAAGTGATTTACTTATTTATAAGGGAGATAGAAGAATATAGTGATGTTACATTTTTACCTCTACTTTAATGGACAAAATACATGTTATTATCGGTATTTAACATATATGTGACAATCGTTTGACTGCTCTCTAGATCGGTCTACTGAGCTCATTTGACTTTAGCGTAGCAAGACCAATTCAATTGGCTATGCTTGTTTGGTTGATCAAGTCTGGTTGTTGACTCTCAATCCTTGATGAGGAACTCTTGTTGGCTAGGTGACACTGGTCTACTGAGGAAAAGATAAATCACACTAACATAACAGATAGCTCGCTCCTTAAAGTGGAGAGCTTGAAGGATGATGATAAGAATCTCAGCCATATTTTTAATTCCTGATCCCTAATGTGGACTCTAAGGGATATCTGTAAGATGGTTGAAGATCTTACGAGACTATATAATTCTTCAAATCATATCTATCGGATTGTAGGTTATTGCCTTTGATCAATTTTCCTATACTGGTTGGTTTGGGTGCATAATCTCTTTTTGTGACAAACCGAATCAAATTTGATCCTCTTATTGACTAAATATACTATGGATTTGCTTGATCTGGCTCATATGACTACATCCGATTAGATAAGTGAGTCTACTGGACCCTTTTGGTGGGGTCTCCTTTATCATACTCTCTTACTTTTGGAGTGTTAAATCTATTCATGATCAGTGCTGACATATTTTGTATGCACATATTTTAGTTCTCTTATTATTATACTTCATAAAAATTACACTATGAAAGAATAAAAAAATTTAATGTTAAAAATAAAGAGAATTTATTCCTTAATAACTAATTTAATAATTGAACTTCCTCAAATTATGTACCTTTGGTTCTTATAAAAAAAGTTTAATGAACTCTTAGACATTCCATATTTGCTTGAATGTCTTCTCATTTAAAATAGTCATCTTTCAGGCACTATCATGGATAATGTGTCAAATCTTCCAATTGAACTCCATAATAAGGATGTGCTTCATGCTGCCTTCAAGACACTAATAGTCTAGAAAGAATTCTTTTTGGATGCCTTAGATTTTCCATTCATTCCTTATTCCTTATAAGGTTTATTATGATTTTGATGGCTATCTCAATTTTTCCTTTTATTTAAAGAAGGTAGATCGATGCAAACGTCAAGCTGATCCCTTGGCTTTAATAAAAAACCTTCCCCCCTTGATAAAAAAATTTGTTCAGTTGCTAGTGATGATTACAAGTCATAGACCATATCAAGAGATTAGATCAGTCCAAATAAATATTTTAAATGACTTATGTGATGATCCAAGTGAGTGCTTTAGGCTCAATACACTTCGTGAAGTAGTCTAAAAAAGGAGCGTGAACTTTTGCTAGCCTTATGATAGGAAAAAGGTTCGAGAATACTGAGTCTCGAGATAGCAAATGATCATGGACTTAATTTTTTCATTCATTTTACTCTCTTTAATTTTTGAAAGAGTCTTCAGTCTATTTATTGTTGTATACTTTCCTTCTCCAAATAAACATGTCTTCTGGGTCATATGAATGCCCTGGAGAAGAGAAGAACTGTAAAGATGGACATACAATAAAGATGATAGATAAGAGCTAAAGCAAAATGATGTAAAGCCTACGTATGATAAAGCACACAAGGATAGGTCAATTTAGCCCACCCAAAAAAGATCAGGTAGAGGCACCTTGGACCAATAGCCACAGAAAAATTCCTTTGTAGGCTACCCATAAAAAGAGGTCTGGTGTAGGTGCCTATTCTAGGGTCAAGGTAAGGTTCTAAAGTTTTTTTTATAAGGGCAAACTCCTATAATTAATTACATCTTAAATGACCAAGGTCACTCAAGAAAACTCTTGATGATGATAAAAAAATATTGTCTTCAAGAATTTTAAAGTTTAGTAGCTTCAAGGTGGGACAAAGGAGCATAAAATGGAAAAAGATTAAGTTGAAACATTTATTATGGAATCCAAAGGAGGAAAACTGGGGAATGTTACAGATTCTGAAGAGAGCCTCAGTTCCTTCCAAGCTATCATATGGTTTGGCTTCAATTTCGAGAGAATATTATTAGATATTTCTTCCTGCCAATTTTATTATTTAGGGATTTCACCTGCATTGCACATTCATACAAATAACATGGATGATAAGATGATTTATGTCGTAACAAACGACGACCTCAGAGCTTAATGCGAGTTAGGGCTTAAATCAAATAACATTGTTGTGTAATGCCCTAAAGATGAGTTAAGGATTTATGTTGCACTAGGCAATCAACCTCAGAGTTATATGGCTTGTTATTTAACTCCAAGAAAAGATTTTTTTGTTGTAGATCTGAATTGATGTTGTAGAATGTTGTCCTCTATTTGCTTCGGCTTGCTCCGAGCTCCTCATTGAAGTGACAACCCCAAATCAAAACCTTATGTTTTATATTTTTCTTCCAATCATTATTAATCCAATTAATTAACAAGTATGTTTTTGAGTTTTACAGTTATCCACCCTAGGTAAACCAACTACTATTCCTTACCCTAGAGGACTTACGATCATAAGGAATGCAGAAGTAAAACGATAGTAAAGAAGAAAAAAGCTGTAAAGTTAATAAGTGAAATTGTGATGAGTGAAATTTATATATGTATCTGGGCCTCTGCTACCACTGCATGATTAGCATCATAAAGCAATATATACTTTGCAGGAATTTAAATAAATTGTATGAAAGCAAATTAGAACATCCAATACGAGAAAAGTCCGAAAATGAGTCATCGAAAAACACGAACAAGTAAAAGATAACCCATAGTCACATATGGAAGATAAAAAATGAGTGTAAGACATTGGTAAAGGTGGGGGCTCACAGCTAGATAGTGTGTTTCCCGACTTGAGTAAGAGCTACCAACCCGATAATCTACAGAGGGCAGTCCTAACCATGTTCCAAGTGATTAACCGTTGACCCTTATAAGTTTTCATTTTAAATTTATTTTTTATGCATATAAAATTTATTTTATCAAGCAAAAGAATTTTTTTTGTAAATGCTATGCAAAGTAGTGTAGTCCACAAGTTAATTACTTTAATTGAGATAGGACTACAGGTAATCTAAAAATATCAGGGGGCAATCATATTCTCAAGAGTCATCAAATAGTATCATCGGTCCTTACCCTTTTCCTTATTGAAGTCCTCAATGTATGATATAATAATCTAAATCTCACGTTGTATCCCATGTTTGGCACACATTAACATCATCTTCATTGCTAGAACCACCTAAACCTCAGACTTACATGAGCCTGATGATCCATATGTGGCAAAAACTGAATATTTCTAGTTGCTCACAAGGGTTTAAAAACCTTAGGGAAGATTTAATTCCCTGAGCATTGGGTCATTAGCGTAGGATAAGTAGTAGAAGACATTTCTATTGATTTAGGTGAATTATCGGGTAACGCGGCATAACTTGGTGGGGTCCCTACAAGTTTTAATGAAAGATTTTCTTGAACAAAGAGTAATAAGTTCATTTATCATCCAAAATATCCAAAAGATTATAAAAATACTTGAGGCATGACCCTAAACAACTTTTACAACCCTTTGAATTGTTTCAAGTTCATTTGAACTTATTATGTTGTTCAATCAATCATCTGAAATTAAATTTAGATTCAAAGGATAAATCTACCCTGTGCTCATTCAACCTTAATATTTTAATTATCTCATGAGTTGGGTACACATATAATTACTTGTTATTTTGATTATGAGTAATGTAAGTAGGGACCCTTAAGGTCAAGTTCAAGTCATTAAAGATTTTAGACCTACAATTAGAGTTGGGCTTATAGTATTTTAAAGATTTTTATGATTAATCCTATTTCTCATTACTAATACTTATTACAAAACTTAAAATCAAGCTAGCTGACTACTAAGCCCTTAAGTCCAATCTGTGGGGTAAATTTGCAATAATCAAAATGCTAGATTAAGTGGGATTTAATTCTCATTGAAGATTAAGCTTATCATTTAATCAACAATTAAGGAGGCTTCAAATGAATAAGTTATTATCTTCTTAACTCAATCCCACTACCTCAGGATCATCCTATTATGTTAACTTCCAAATCTCAATAATTTAGGACAATTACATTTTTACCCTTATTATAAGATAGTGAAAAGTTGGTTTCTACCTCTTAAACCCTTATGTTTCAGTCATCCAAAAGAGTTCATTATAATCAATATGGCCAATTTACCCTTTAAATTAGCCTACAATTTAATTAGGGCACCAAAATTCCATAATAACCATTTTGCCCTTAGGGCCCTCCACTGCATAAACCATTAAATTCAACTCAAATGACTTTGAAACTTTCATGGTACCACACCCATCGGTGAGTTAAATAATAAAGGTGAAATTATTTTTTTTAATTTTCATTTAATTTTTATAATTATTTTTACTCAAAAATAGGAATCTTCATTGTTAATTCATTTAATTAAACAAAGTAAAGTTTCTGTCCTTAGGAAAATTATTGAAGGTTCACCTAGGTTAGAAGACCACCTAGACCAAATTTCATGTTTTTTTCAATTATATTTTATTTATTATTATCATTTTTTGATCTTAGTGAATAATTAGATAGAAAATATAATTTAATTTCAAAATTTTAGTTTTATATTTTCTTTAGTCTATTTGGGTTCAGGAAACTTAGAGAAATAAGTTTTGATTTTTTGTGATTTTTTATTTTATTAATTGTAATTAGTTTAGTGAATAAATAATAAAAATACATTTTTAGCATTTAAAAGTACATAACTACATTATAAAAATTACAAAAAAATATTTTAAAAGGTCTCAAGTGATTAAGAAATAATTTAGAATAATTTTATATATTTTTATATTTTTGTGATTTTTCATTATTTTTAATTATTTCTAGATTGGAAATTAGTTCAAAAATGATATATTTATTTTAACACCAATTTTATTTTTTTAGGTGCCCCTTGATAGCAACTTTATATATGCAATAAAATATAAGATAAATATGGACGTAATAATATTCAATAATTATAAAGTCACACTTATCAACGCAAGTATACGTATCGCTCAAGTAATATAGGGCTCTAATAGAGTCCTAGATATCGATCCTACATGGAGTAGTTTAGAGTTACGAACTAAGATTTTAGAAAAGCAATAATTTAATCACAACAACGAAGTTCAATTTGCTTATCTGTCGTTAAATAGACAATTGAAATAAATAGGTAATTTTAATAACTATTAAATAACTAATGATATTAAGTAGGGTTTAATTGTGATATTCAATATATAAGAAAGCATCCTTCTCCTTGTCAAGAAATTATAGTGAATGGATAAAATGAATTAGTTTAATTTATATTGTGCCAAATAGGAGCATACCTATTCTTTACCCTTTAGTCCAGGAATAAAGAACATTGACTTATCCCACGCTTGTTTACTGAATCTGCGATTAGGCTGGGAGGATACCGACTCTCACTTCGGAGCTCCCACATTCCCCTCACCTGAGGGCTAACATCTACACTTCAGCACCCAAACGGTAGAACCGAATTGGGGATTTTAGTCTGTCACTTTAAAATCTCCAATTCTATGCCCGATAATTTTATTTCCCTATTTATTTGCACCCAACTTCCAAGGGCTTTGACCCCCCTGAATCATGGATGTAATCTTCACTTTAGTTGTAAAATACAACATATTTTAACAAATCAATTGGCAAGCTTGAAATAAATTAAGATCAAAGTGAAAAGATCATCACAATTTCTTAAATATTTTCATGGCTTTACCAATTCAAATCACCATTTCACAAATTCAAGATAAGGAGAAAGACAGAGAAAACTACTCAAATCTCATGGGAAAAATACAACAAAACTCGGAATTCATATATAAAATCTAAGTCATACGAACTACAATAAGTAAATAACTTATCTCTAATTTCTCCCCAAAAATACTCCTCGAAGTTCCTCTGAATCTCTTCCTTTCTTTACAGCACTCATAATTCCTCTTGGAAGTAGTAGGGAGGAAGAAATCTCTCAGTTTCCCTCCACTCTTACAATCTCTCGAAGAAATCCTCACAATTATTACACACTATTGAAAATTCTATATACTAATGGAACCTCTCTAACCTCCAGGATCTCACTAACCTCCAGGACCTCTCTAATTTTCGGCCAAAATATTCTTTTAAAGTTGTGGATGAGCTTTCTTAAGAGTTGCCTAAGCATCTCTTCAAAATTTGGCCTCATCCAAAGCTTGAGTAGGCATAACAGTCGATCTTGCCGTCGACGGCCTCGAGGGCGCCGTCAGCGGGCTTCTGAAGAATTTTGTACTGCAGCCGCGGAAAAAACTCGCCATCAGCGAGGTCGAGGGTGTCGTCGGCGGCTTAGTTCAAATTTCCACATTTTGGTCCTTTTCGCTCCAAATTCGCTCGTTTTTGCATCTTTTTGCTCCAATGACCCTAATTCATCATTCCTGTAACAAAACATCAAAAATACCTTTCCTTAAAGTGCAATATCATTAAAAATAGTATAAAATAGGTATGAAAATCTCAACATATTTTCCTTAGGTTAAAATCCCCGAAACTTAACTAT
>NEWO01000163.1:151351-183277 GCA_003013225.1 Phalaenopsis aphrodite | reverse complement strand
AAACTTAACTATTACTTGTCCTCAAGTAATTTTAGTACTACATAAAAGTAATGATCTACTGCAGTAAAGTTTTAATTTAGAAATACTATAAGTTTGATTTAAATAAATATCATAGTGAGATTTTCAGAAAAAAATCAAGTAATTGAATTAACTCTGTAGCCACAAGATTATCTAGTCATTAAGTTTAAGAGTTCTAGTCTTCTATTTATTTCCAGAATGATTATATGTTACAATATTAAGTCACTTAGAATATCCAAAAGATAGGAACTTCATGAGAACTCTACTAGTAAAAGACTTATTCCATAAATATAAGTTCAAGAATGTATTTAAGTTTTCCCTTTAGGTATGTCCAATGAAGCATATTTTTTATTAGGCATATCCTCAAGCTTCTGCTCACTTCTACATATTTTCTTCCTTTTCTCTTTTTCATTTGGATTGCTTTCAATCCTATATATTTTTATTTTCTTTTCAGGGATTGTTTTCAATCCTTTCTTTTTCCTTTTTCAAGCGAGGATTACTATATCTAGATAGCCTTTAATGATTTTGAACTTCACTTTTCTTTCCAAGCATTTCTTTACCTTATAAATATTTCATAATTTTTACATCATTGAGCCCCAATCTTTTCTTTTCAAAATGAATTTCCAAATTTTTAATACTTCAAAATATAGTTTCCTTTACTTTAAATAGTTAACTATAATCTTATTCTCTTATACTAAATATCTTAAGTTACACAATTAATTTTCATTACAAAAATTATTCTTTAAATCTACCATAATATTTAAATAGTTACAAAAATATAGTTACCTGAATTAAATTCACTACATAAAATCATATAAATACTTTTTGAAAATATTGAAATAGAGGACATCTAATAGTTAATCTTTTTCTTCCCTCCCCCAAACTTAAACTTTTAAATATGAAATAATTCCGGTGGAAAGAAAAACTATAAATATAAATCACACCTCCGTATTGTAGGCATTTTCATCATTCTGAAATTTTTGCATGCCTTCTCAAATTTTTACTTCTCATGGTCTGTAATATTAGGAGCTTTCTACACATATAAATCATTAGAGGAATTTCTGGGTAATGAAAATTTTGAAATAAGTATGAAACTGAAATATTAAATAAGCACAACATTTTCTAACACAACCACAATACTAAACAATTAAAATTAAAATGCGAAATAAAAATCACATTACAATACAATTCTACTCAATATCTATTGAACTATACATGCACATTTAACCATAACACTAACTTTATAATAAAATTTAAAAATCATCCAAGTACACAAAATAAAAAAATGAAAGTCCAAATACATAAAGATCCATTTCTATTACAAAAGATTACATAAATAAAAGTACAAACATAAGCACATCAATTTCATTCAATATCAAAATCCCAAGCTATATCTTCATCTCCTTGATCAGTAGATGGATTGGGTTCATACTGAGTATATCAGGGGCATTCAGGAAACGTAACATTAGGCTCACCTCTGTAGTGTCGGGACTGAGCTTCATAATAGGCTACCTCAAAATTTGAATGCCTCTGAAGGTACTCACTATCATAGTCATGTCGACGTTCTAAACCTTCAATCCTTTCACTTATCAAGTCTATGCTCTTCCGCTGTAAGTTCAACTCATTCATCAAATCAAAGAGAGTAAGGGAACTAGAAGGTGGAAGATCATAACTTGTAGAGGGGACATCTCTACTGGTAGAAGGTTCTTGACTCCTACTCCGAGTTCTCCATTTCTCATGGGATTCATAAGTCTTCAAATTAGCCTTACTAATGGGTTTCATAGGATAAACCCATTCTTCATCTTCACTTTCCACTCCAAAAAGTTTGCAAACTGTATAAATAAGTCCAAGATGTCCTAGACCTCCACTAGTCTCACTCCTCGCTGTAGTCAATAAATTCTTCAGAATTATTCTCCCTACATTTATAGTTCAACTATTCTGAATATAGAAATTCAAAATAGCTTTATCTCTAGTTACCTCACTATGGTGATCGGTCGGTAACAGAGTAGAGGAAATGAAATAGTGTCACGTCTTAGTGGTGGCATTCAACATGGAAGCAGAAAAATTTACCCGTTCTCGCTGCTTTATCTTCCATGTTCCTTTCCCATCAGTGAGAAAGTTGATCACACATTGAGGGGGCATTCCATCATACTAAAGGATTCATATTGACAACTATAAGATTCTGGGACCTCATAAAAAGTGTTGATGCAGGAGACAGTAAACTCAACAGGGAATCCCTGCACTTGAACAATTTCGTCATCAGAATAAATCACATTGGCGTAGAACTCCTTCACAACATTTGCATCAGCTTTATTGGTGGTATAACAAAATTTTTCCCACCTCTGCTTCGCAATAAATCGTTCGATTTCTCCTCCCGGACTTTCAAAAACTCGATCTTGTATGCACTTTTTTCCTTTAAATATGGAGGTAAATTTTGTTTGAGCCATCACATTGACGAAGCGAGACTCATCGAACTCAACTCTTCTCTTTTGATGTTGAGCCATTTAAATCTCATCAAATTATAGAAAAATTCCAAAAATTACTTCAATTATACAAATCATAGCTTCCAATGGTAATTTAAAGAGTTCAACATTAAGATTCATGAATTTCTTCCCAAATTTTCTTCATATTCTCAAAATTTTTGGATCTCCTTAATGTGGAAGAAATCATTGGTGAAAATCAAATATTATTAGCTTGGAGTGATGCTCTTTCCTAGAGATTATCAAATCTGGTGTCAAAATGCCTTGAAATTGCCTCCCAATCTAAGATCTCTCAAGCCCTATGTCAAAAATGGTGTTTTTAGGAGGAAGGGGATGATGAATAGTGGCGGTTGACTGGTCAAAATTGTGGTTAAAGGTGTTTTTCGTGATCTCCCCGTCGGCAGAGTCGATGGCGCCGTTGGCGCACTCTATTAGAATTTTGAACTTTAGTCTCGGGAAAAATCCGCCATCTGCGGCGTCGAGGGCGTCGTCGTCGGGCTCTATTGATTTTGTCCAAATTTTAGATTTTTGCAATTTTGATCAATTCCAAGCTTTAATGACATCTTTTTAATCATTATAAACATAATTTTAAGTAACTAAATGATGTTCTTAGCACATATAAACTTTCACAACACAAAACATCACGTTATATATAAATTCCAAGGGGTACAATATACGTTACATAACACACCTTAATACATTAATTCAGCGTCGCAATCCAAGCCACAACCCTCAAAACAATGAAAATAAAACATCCTATGCTTAGTCTCAACTATACAAAGATCTAAAAGCATAATTCTAAAGCAAAGCAAATACAAAGTTCAAATCAAAATACATAGATAGATAGATATGTAATAAATATAAATCTACTAATCCTCAGACCCGATACTCGATTCTCCTCTGAGATCACCCATTGATTGCACATGAACGAAGAGGTTGTAGAAGGGTCAGAATGGAAATTTTTCAGTGGAATCCTCTTCTATTAACTTCATCCTCCTCATCAGGTGTATCAATCTATCTTCTAAATGCCCAGAGTGTTCGAAATGTTCCTTCATCCTCCAGTCTAAATGATCGAAGAAATCATAGATATTATTAATCACATTATTGACATTTTGTACCTCCTTTTCCAATTTCTTGATTCAGCGTAGGATCACCAGAGACTTATCAGGGACTAACGGTTGAACAGGCAGTGAATTCTGAGATGCTTGATCTACTATAATTGCTATGTCATTTTCATCTTAAAAAACTCGGAATCTCTCAGTTGGATCCAAAGGTGTCCAATGTAGCAATACCTTTTCCCAATTTTCATAGGGCACTTAGAACTGATTGAAAAGTGAGAAAATTGTGGAGGGGTGTTCAAGCCCATAAGTTGATCCATGAATGATCAGGCCCAAAACTGACTTCACAATTATAGATCTAATGTCGATCGCCAGTCCCCTTTGGATGCAGTAATTCAAAATGAAAAAGTGTCAATGTTTTGAAACGAGATTTAGGAGTGTTGCAGAAAAACTAACATACATGTTTTCTCTTGTTTACCAGTCGTCAGTTTCATCCGTTAAATATTGGTAAATTTCATTCATCTGGTTTCTCATTAGGACAAACTTGGAATAGTGGCATACATGAACATTCTCTATCATATATAATTCATTGACCCTTGCAGGAGTGAAAGTAATCCATCTCCCTCGCACATAAACAATTCCTTGGTTGATTCCATGCAAATTTGCATAAAATTCTTTCACCACTACAACCACCACGGCGGCGGTAGTGTAGCACAACACTTCCCATCTTCGCCGCACTATCGTTTCTTCAATATCCATTGTGGGATTATTCAATCCACGATTTACGAATCCTCGTTCTTTGATTAATCTTTTCTTCGTCAGCAACTTGTTAAAGATTCGCTGCACTTCCACACTAATAAACTTTCACTGATTGAAAACTCGCATTCTGGGATTATCAAGGGAATTGGACGCCATAGAAATGAAATTGGTAGAGTTTCACTTCATTTTTTAGAGAAAATATGAACTAGAAATCGAATTTTTGAGTTTAAAAAGACAATTCCCGCCCAAAAACTGCCAAAAACTGCCATTTGATCCCAAGTAACCGCCATTTCGCCGGTCTCGCCGTCGGCGGGGTCAATGGCACCGTCGGCGAACCTCTGTGTCAATTTTGTCTGGACTCTCAAGAAAAACCCACCGTCGGCGGAGTCGAGGATGTCGTTGACGCCCAAGGCAAAATTTTCACAGTTTCGCTCTGGTCTGAATGCGTTCAAATTTTTCTTGATTGATCCAATTTTTAAGATGTTTCAAGGGTAAATAAGAGTAGTAGAGCTTAATACTACCATAAAATAATGATAATTTCAAATAAAAACTAGTATAATCGTGAATAAAATAAAGATAACTATGGTTTTCCTCCCATAAAGCGCTTGGTTTAACGTCGTCAGCCCGACCTATTCAGGTGTTATTCAGGTTGATTGATCATTAAAACTTCATTAAAATTTAGTCTTTTACCCTCATAATATGGTTTTAATCTGTTTCCATTTACGTTAAATCTATTTCCCGACTTCTGATCTTCAATTTCAACAACTCCACAAGTATAAACTTGAGTCACAGTAAAGGGTCCTAACCAACGCGACTTCAATTTTTCAGGAAATAACTTCAGCCTAGTGTTGTAAAGCAAAACTTCTTGTCTTAGTTCAAAGTTCTTTTAGTTAATCTTCTGGTCATGCCATAACTTTAATTTTTCCTTATAAATTCTGTTGTTATCATAAGACTCATTTCTTAATTCTTCTAATTCATTTAATTGTAACAATCTCTTCTTACCAGCATCTTTCAAATTATAATTAAATTCTTTAATCGCCCAATATGTTTTATGCTCCAATTCTACTGGTAAGTGCAAGTCTTTCAAAAAATCAGTCTGTAAGGAGTCATTCCAATAGGAGTTTTATAAGCAGTCCTATAAGCCCATAATGCAGTATCCAATCTAGTGCACCAGTCTATTCTACTAGGGTTTATAGTCTTTTCAAGTATTTGTTTAATCTCTCTGTTAGAAACTTCAGCTAACCCACTGAATTGAGGATGATAGGCAGTAGAGATTCTATGAATAATATTAAATTTTTCTCCAAATCTCTGATGTACTTATTTCTAAAATGGGATCCTCCGTCAGTGATAATCATTCTAGGCATTCTATATCTGATGAAAATATTTTTCATTAAAAATCTAGAAACACTTTTAGCGTCACAATGAGGTAAAACTTGTGCTTCAATCCACTTAGAAACGTAGTCTATTACAATTAATATATATAAGTTTCCAAATGAAAGAATAAATGGTCCCATAAAATCTAATCCCCAAACATCAAAGATCTCAACTTCTGACATGAAATTCATAGGCATTTCATTTTTTCTAGATATATTGCCTACACGATGATATCGATGACAAGTTTTTATGTATCTATAAACATCTCTGAAGATAGTAGGCCAATAAAATCGAGCTTGTAAAATTTTATAAGCAGTTTTATCAATCCCAAAATGTCCTCCAAATTCAGAATCATAACATTTTTGAATGATCAGCTCAGTTTCTTTATAAGGTACACATCTCCTCATAATAAGATCCTTACATTGTTTATATGAATAAGACTCATCCCAAAAATATGCTTTTGCATCATGAATGAATTTCCTTTGTTGTTTCAGTGTCAGCATATGTGGCAGAATATCACTTATAATATAGCTAATAATATCAGCATACCATGGTATTTTCCACTCATTAATATTATAAAGTTGTTCATTAGGGAAACTGTCTGTAATTTCATTGTCAGTGTCGGATGATTCTTGATTTTCTAATCTTGATAAATGATCGACAATTTGATTATCAGTTCCCTTTCTATCGATAACCACAAGATCAAATTCTTGCATCAAAAGTATCCATCCAATCAACCTTAGTTTAACATCCTTCTTTTGCATCAGATATTTAATAGCAGAGTGATCAGTATGCACAACACATTTAGCTCTAATTAAATAAATCTGTATTTATCTAAAGCATACATAATTGCTAGTAACTCTTTTTCAGTAACAATATAGTTAATTTGTGCATCATTAAGAGTTTTACTAGCATAGTATATAACTTTAAAAATCTTTTCATACCTTTGTCCAAGAACAACTCCCATAGCATAATCACTAGCATCACACATCAGTTCAAATGGTTTCTCCTAGTTAGGTGAAATTATAATAAGGGTTGTGATTAATTTTTTCATTAATAACTCAAAGGCATTTAAACAACTCTCAGTAAATTCAAATTTCTTGTCTTTTTTTTAAAAGTTGGCATAGAGGTTTAGTAATTTTTGAAAAATCTTTAATAAAATGCCTGTAAAATCGAACATGTCCAAGGAAAATCCTAACCTCTCTTACATTGTAGGAGGTGTTAGTTTATATATAACTTGAATTTTTGCAGGGTCTGCTTCCATACAATCTCCCAAAATTTTATGCCCTAACACAATTCCTCATGCAACCATAAATTGACATTTCTCCCAATTTATAACCAAAGTAGTTCTTTCACATAACTCTAAAACTTTTTCAAGGTAATTTAAGAATGCGTCAAATGATGTTCCAAATATAGAGAAATCACCCTTAAATACTTCCAATCCATCATCAATTAACTTACTAAATGTGGACATCATACATTGCTGGAATGTTGCAAGTGCATTACATAATCCGAAAAGCATTCTTTGAAAAGCAAAAGTTCTAAAAGGACTAGTAAAAGTTGCCTTTTCTTGATCCTCACGAGCAATAGGAATTTGATGGTAACCGGTATATCCATCTAAAAAATAAAAATATTTGTGCCCAACAAGTCTATCCACTATTTGATCTAAAAAGGGTAAAGGGAAGTGATCTTTCATGGTGGCAGTGTTTAATTTTCTATAATCAATGCAAATACGCCACCCAGTAACTTATCTTATAGGTATTAATTCATTATTTTCTTTTGTTTCAACAACCACTCCTCCTTTCTTCAGAACATAATGAATAGGACTTCCCCACGCACTAGCTGAAATAGGATATATTATTCCAGTGTCTAATCATTTCAAAATTTCCTTCTTAACTACTTCTTTCATCATCAGATTTAATCTCCTTTGTGGATCAACTCTTGGTTTATATTGTTCATCTAATATAATTTTATGCATACAAATTGAAGGACTAATTCCCTTCATAGCAGCTAAGGTCCAACCAAAAGCTTTCTTATACCTTTTCAATGTATCTAACAGTCTTTGCTCTTGCAGATCATCTAATTTTGAAAATAAAATAACAGGTAATGTAGATGAGTCTCCTAAAAATACATACTTCAAGTGGCTAGGTAGTATTTTTAACTCAATTTCAGGTAGTTTTATGATTGAAAGAAATAGATTCCTATCAGCATTTTCCGTAATATTCAATATCTCAAATCTTTCCTGAACATAATCTAATTCTTCATTTTCTAATCCGTCCAAAATAACATCATCACTCTTTTCAAATTGTTCCTTATCTACAAAATGTTCATCACCTTCAAAAAGTTTTTTATCTTCAAAATGTTCTTTAAAATGTTCGTTCAGTAGATGTTCAATAATTTCCATGCGAAAACATTCATTATCTCTTTCAATAGCAGGGAATTTCATAGATTTCACAATGTTAAAAGTTACTTCTTGATCATTAACTCTCATAGTTAATTCTCCTTTTTGAACATCTATCATAGCTTTTCCAGTAGCTAAAAATGGTCTCCCTAAAATAATAAGTATTTCTTTATCTTCCTCCATATCTAAAACAATGAAATCCACATGACAGATAAATTTATCCACTTTTACTAACACATCTTCTATAACTCCCTTAGGATATGTAACTGAATGATCCGCTAACTGTAGAGTTACAAAAGTAGGTGAGACTTCTCCTAATCCTAATCTTTTGAAAATTGATAGAGGTATAAGATTAATGTTGGCTCCCAAATCACATAAAGGTCTTCCATTACAATTTTCACTGATCGCACATGGTATAGTGAAACTGCCAGGATGTTTTAATTTTTCAAGAAGCTTTTTCTGAATAATTGCACTACACTCTTTGCTAAGTGCAACAGTTTCATTATCCGTGAACCTTCTTTTCTTGTTCAGAATAACTTTCATAAATTTCACATAATTGAGCATTTGCTCTAAAGATTATACGAAGGGAATATTTACTGTTATATTCTTAAGAATTTCTAAATATTTGGAAAATTGTTTATTCTGTTCGTGTTGCTTCAATCTTTGAGGAAACGGCGGTGGAGGCTTCTCCACAGTAATTTTCATTGGTTTAAATGGATACTCTAAATCTGGACACTCATGATCCTTCTCTTTTTCGGTATCCACTTTCTCCTTTTCAATTTCTATTTCTTTTTGCACCCTTATTTCCAATTCTTTTTCACTTCGTAATTGTATCGCTTTGATTTGTTCTTTTCCTTGGTCTTTAGGATTTGGTTCCACAGTACTAGGAAAAGTTCCTAATGATCCCTTACTAAGCGCAGTAGCGATATGCCCTAATTGATTTTCAATATTCTTAATAGCAGTTCCTTGATTTTGTAATTGATTTCCTTGCATTTGTAATTGATTTCCTTGATTCTGCAATTGTTGGCCCATGTTTAATATCAGCTCTTCCATAGAAAACTTCTTCTCCTTAATTTGAGTATTACTGTTAAATCCTGGAGGATAAGAAGGTCTATAGTTAACATTTCCTTGGTTGGATGAATTTCCTAATGGGTTCACTAAGTTGTTTACCCATTGTTGATTTGTAGCGGAATTGTTATTCCAATTAAAATTCGGATGACTTTTCCAACCTGGGTTATAATAATTTGAATAAAGATTGTTGGGACTATTAATAACATTTAAGGTCTCATATGAAGGTTGAACATCCACAAATTTCCCAGATGAATTCTCTTCCATCATAGGAAGTGTTGGAGAATAATTCATCCCATAATGATCTAATTTCTTTGATATTGCAGCAATTTGCGAAGCTAACATAGATATTGCATCAAAATCATGGATAATAGCTACTCTTTTAGGATTTACCCGCTCAGAGGGCCATTTAAAATTGTTTGTAGCCATCTCTTCTATTAATGAATAAGCCTCATCAATAAGTTTTGACATTAAAGAACCACCAACCGCAACATCTATAATCGATCTAAGAGATCCCACTAATCCATTTTAAAAAGTTTGAATTATCAACCAATCTGGTAATGAATGATGAGGGCACTTCCTAAGAAGATCTTTAAATCTCTCCCAAGCTTCATATATTGGCTCTCCATCAATCTGACAGAATCATGCTATATCATTTCTAATTTTAACAGTTTTGGATGGAGGGAAAAATTTGGATAGAAATTTATGTGAAAGTTCTCCCCAAGTTCTAATAGATCTTGGTGCTAACGAATTTAACCACATCTTAGCCTTATCCATCAGTGAAAAAGGAAAAAAGTCTAAGTCTTACACCATCTTTTGATACTGTGTCATATTTAGAAATAGCACACAACTCTAAAAAACTAGCGAGGTGTAAGTTTGGATCTTCATTTGTTGTACCTCCAATTTGATTTTTTTGTATCATTTGGATAATAATAGGTTTAAGCTGAAATGAATTAACAGCTACATCAGAATTTTGGATAGATAAGTGAATTTCATCTGTTGTAGGATTTGCATAATCTCTTAGGGGTCTAGGTTGGTGTTCATTCTTTATTCTTTGATTATTCAGGTTGTTTTCCATTGTATCAGAATTTCTAGGTTCTCTTCTGAATCTTCTAATCCTTTTAACAGTGCATTCTAATTCTAAATCGTAGGGTATAAGATTTTCAGGTCCAAATTTACGCATACAATTTGAAATCAGTACTCAGTAATATAATTAACTAGATATAAAAATAAGTTGCAATTCAAGTAAAATTTTTCTAATAATCCTAATTTATCCGTTACTCCGATCGTGATTTGACTCACTCACTTAATCACTCCCCGACAATGGCGCCAAAAACTTGCCAGCGACTTTATATATGCAATAAAATATAAGATAAATATGGATGTAATAATATTCAATAATTTTAAAGTCACACTTATCAACACAAGTATACATATCGCTCAAGTAATATAGGGCTCTAATGGAGTCCTAGATATCGATCCCACAAGGAGTAGTTTAGAGTTACGAACTATGATTTTAGAAAAACAGTACTTTAATCACAAAAAACAAAGTTCAATTTGCTTATCTCTCACTAATAGGCAATTGAAATAAATAGTTAATTTTAATAACTATTAAATAACTAATGATATTAAGTAGGGTTTAATTGTGATATTCAATATATAATAAAGCATCATTCTCCTTGTCAAAAAATTATAGTGAATGGATAAAATGAATTAGTTTAATTTATATTGTGCCAAATAAGAGCATACCTATTCTTTCCCCTTTGGTCCAGACATAAAGAACATTGACTAATCCTATGCTTGTTTACTGAATCTGCGGCTAGGCTGGGAGGATACCGGCTCTCACTTCGGAATTTCCCACGTTCTCCTCACCTGAGGGCTAACATCTACACTTCAACACCCAAACAATCGGACCGAATTGGGGATTTTACTCTGTCACTCTAAAATCTCCAATTCTACGCCTGATATTATTATTTCCCTATTTATTTTCACCCAACTTCCAAGGGCTTTGACCTCCCTAAATCTTAGATGTAATCTTCACTTTAGTTGTAAAACTCAACATAGTTTAACAAATCAATTGACCAGATTGAAAGTAAATTAAGATCGAAGTGAAAAGATCATCACAATTTCTTAAACATTTTCATGGCTTCACCAATTCAAATCACCATTTCACAAATCTCAAGACAAGGAGAAAGATAGAGAAAACTACTCAGATCTCATGGGAAAAACACAATAAAACTCGGAATTCACATATAAAATCAAAGTCATACGAACTACAACAAGTAAATAACTTATCTCTAATTTCTCCCCAAGAACACTCCTCGAAGTTCCTCTGAATCTCTTCCGTACTTTACAGCACCTAGAATTCCTCTTCGAAGTAGCAAGGAGGAAGAAATCTCTCACTTTCCCTCCACTCTTACAATCTCTCGAAGAAATCCTCACAATTATTACACACTATTGGAAATTCTATACACTAATGGAACATCTCTAACCTCCAAGACCTCTCTAATTTTCGGCCAAAATATTCTTTTAAAGTTGTGGACGAGTTTTCCCAAGAGTTGCCTAAGCATCCCTTCAAAATTTGGCCTCATCCAAAGCTTGAGTAGGCATAACCGTCGATCTCGCCGTCGGCGGCCTCTAGGGCGCTGTCGGCGGGCTTCTGTAGCCTTGGGAAAAACTCGTCGTCGGCGAGGTCGAGGGAGCCATCGGCGGTCTAGTTCAAATTTCCACATTTCGGTCTTTTTCGCTCCAAACTCGCTCTTTTTTGCATATTTTTGCTCCAATGACCCTAATTCATCATTCCTGCAACAAAACATCAAAATTACATTTCTTTAAAGTGAAATATCATTAAAAACAGTATAAAATAAGTATGAAAATCTCAACATATTTTCTTTGGGTCACCCCTAATCACAAGGAACACTCCAAACTACTTTTCATAAATTTTCTAATTATATTTTATTTATTATTATTATTTTAGTGCAAAAATCCAATTTTACCTTAAAAAATAAGTTGTGATATGAAATACATTTCAAGTAGGTTTCAGATTTTTACAATGACTTAAAATCATCATTTTCTTCAGTGTGAATCAATTTTTAGAATTTATTGAAATATATTTAATTTGCTTAAATTTTTATGGGTTTTAAGGACTTAATTACATAGTATAATGCATAAAATTATTTAAACTCATTTTATATTTTTCCTATGGTCCTCTAACCACATAAAACATACCAAAACAAGTCCTATTTTTTTATTTATATTTTAATTTATATAATTATTTTTAGCAAAATAGGGGACATAACATTGAAAATTAGTGCTTTTAGGTTAGAGGAGTTCTCTGACTTTGAAAAAATCAGAGAACACTTCTATTCACATTCAAAATAAGCCCTCCAAATTTGAAGGCAAGCTAATTAATATTTAATAAAAAAATAATTAAAACAAGCTCTGGAGTATTTAAGTAATTAAAAATAAAATGCCTGATAAATAATTTTTATTTTTAGTTCATAATTTTCTCTTATGTTCGCTAAGTAATAAAATATTTTTATTTTTTTTATGATTTTTCTACACCAAATTATGATTTTTTGAAGTTTTAGTATTTAATTAAATAAAAAATGCCATAATTATCTACTTATCCACACGACAGCCTTATCATTCTCAGCAGCTCCAAACTTTAAACGCGACACGCTTCAAATCAACACCGTCATCTGTGTCAGTTGCCACGCGTCCCACTGTTCACGAGCAGGTCTCTCATCTGACACCTCTGTCGTTGCATCAATACATGCGCGAATGGACATCATCCATTCATCTTCTCCATCTAGCCTAAACTGAGAGCCATTTACACTAAAATCATTTGATCTTGCTTGATACTCAATCAAATAACATGAGATTTGTTCCTATAGCTTCATTTAATCAAGTCAAACCTATCTATATGGTTGATCAAGCATGAAGCACAAGTCGAATTCACAATTAATGAAACTGAGCCTAATATTAGGGGTTTTGAGTTATATTGTTGTCTAAGAGAAGTGGCCTCAGTTGGATGCTCGCAGAAGCTTCTCCAACGTCCCATAAATGCTCTCAAAATGTCAACTTCCTCTGGTATGGGGTCTGAGTAAGAGCTCAATCAGA
Source organism: Phalaenopsis aphrodite (assembly GCA_003013225.1). Classification (NCBI taxonomy): domain Eukaryota; kingdom Viridiplantae; phylum Streptophyta; class Magnoliopsida; order Asparagales; family Orchidaceae; genus Phalaenopsis; species Phalaenopsis aphrodite. The sequence goes on along the minus strand of NEWO01000163.1, from coordinate 169,997 downwards.
GTGTAGTGTAGCCTTAGTCAAAGTCTACAGCAGGGGGCCAATGGATGGGGCTTTTTCTTGCAATAGCCATCGCCGCTACCGGACTTCGTCATAGAGCTCCAGTCACCACTGGACGACCGTTGCCTCTTCTCAGCCACCACAGCCTAGCCGACGACACCTCTTAATAGCCATCGCCAGACCGCCATCGACGAGCTACCACCATCTTCAGATTACCTTCACCGTTGGCACCATTGATATGATGCCGTTGTAGCTAAACTACTGTTGCCCGGGCGCCACCATCAAGCCTCCATTGGATCATAGTTTTCATTTTTCAAGCCACCATCTATTATTAGTCACCACCCCACTATCGACGCCACCATTGCTTGATTATGATCATTGCCACCACCGTAGCTATCACTGGACCCCATCGTCAAAACTTCATCATTTCCCTGATTTATTATGCCCCTTTCCCAGCGAAAGTCACATCACTTGTGTATTCTTGCTCCTAGCCGGTTATGGGCCAACATAGTCATGTAACTTACAACAACATATTAAAATCTATTCAACTGGGCTAGATTTTGTGATTTTTTATTTCGGATTTTCTAATTAAAAACTCATGAGTGTGCTCTGTCAAATTTTTTACTAGCATGTGTGTCAGATATTTGTCCAACATAAAGACATAAATATATTACTCTCACGCCATGAATTTACTAAAACACAAAAAAAATTAACAAAATTATTATAAAAATATTTATGAATGATAATAGTAAAATTACTATCAAGATGACATAATAAATTATTTTTAAGAAGTTATATATGTAAATACATAAAAATAATCTATAAAGCATATAATTTTCATAGGTTAGTGCAATTAATAACACCACATAATAATAATAATAATAATTAATTAAAATCAAAATTAATACAAAGATCTAAGTTCTTAAAATAGAAAATTTCCATAGATACCATCCAAAAAATAGTTTTTAGGTGCTACATATGTAATTACTTGAGAATTGGTGGTATGGCCTAAAAATATTTATACAAAAAAATCTAATATATAAAATAAATATTTTTAATTAAAATGTAAATAATAATAACAAATAAAAATAATGCAACAAGAGTAACAATAACAACAAGCCTTTCTCCCACTAAGTCTACATGAATCCTTTTTCTCCATTATGTCCTAGTAGTGTCATATTTTCCTTGAATTTTATAAAATTAAGATCATTTTCTTAATAAAGCAAGTCCAAGTTTTATTAGGTCTACCTCTATTTCTCTTAAAATAAGTCAAATCTAAAACATCTACTTTCCTTACCGAGTAATTAGATGGTCAACATTTAATGTAACCAACCCATCACAAAAGAGTCTAATCTTGTCTGCCACGGAAGCTACACATACCATTGCACGGATATATTCATTTCGTCTTTTTTCTCCAAATGTAAAGCCACATATCCACCTAAGCATTCTCATCTCAATAATACTTAACCTCGTTTATTGCTTCTTATTTATAAGCTAACATTTTGGGCCTTAAGTCATTACATGTCTCATTACCATCTTATAAAATATTCTTTTAAGTTTAAGCAGTATTTTTCTATCGCAGCATAAGCATGATGCAATCCTCCGCTTCAACCATCCAACCTGAATTCTACTAGTAACTTCACCATCTATATCACTCATTTTGATCAATATACTTCAGATATCTACGACCTTCACTCGCTTTAAAGACTAGGTCACTCATTACTAAAATCCTGCCACTACATCTACTACTAATTCTAATTCAATTATATTCTATGTATTCAGTCTTTGATCCACTAAAACAAAAGCTTTTAGAATCTAAAGCTGATCTCCAAAATTCAAGTTTTTCATTAATTTTTTCTCTAGTCTTGTCCACAAGAATTATATCATCAACGAAAAGCATACACTAAGGGACATCCTCTTGTAAATCTCCAGTAAGAACATTCATAATTAAAGCAAATAGATATGGACTTGAAGCTGATCTTTGATGTAATCCAATTGAAATAGGGGAATATATGGTCAATCCTTCTGTTCAAACACAAATAACAACTTTTTTATATATATCTTCAATGACGTGAATATAAGTCATATCAACACCATTTTTTCTAGAGCTCTACATCAGACTTTTCTTGGAACCTTGTCTTGAACTTTTTCTAAATCAACAAAAATCATATGTAGATCCAACTTTATCCAAGCTTATTTAGAAAAACCTTTGTTTCATGTCTTAACCTATGTTCAATTACTCTCTCCAATAATTTTAATGTATGACATACTAACTCAAGTCCTCTATAATATGAACACTCTTATGCAACCCCTTTATTCTAATAAATTATGTGGAAAGTAATAATACTAATAAATTAAAATTAAGCATAACACATTGATCTAAATTAAGAAAAGCAAGATTTTATATACATGACACAACAATAAAACTTAGACATTAGATATGTAAATATAAATAGATTAGGTGGAATGTATTTAAAACACTAACATTCCCTCAAAAAAAGTAGGCATGCTTTAAATAAAAAAGGCGGCTTTTCTTAGCCACACTAAAATAAATAAATAAAGAATTTGCCAGATTCCATTTTTGGCAGCCGTATAACGAATTATCTTCTTCTGTGGTCCGCCTCACACTCCCCCTCGCCACCCACCTTAAAATGTGGATTTTTAAATTTCAACTAATAATAATGACATGCACAAGCTATTCCATCGAAACTTGAGGGATTTCAAATACTAATAATATAAAAAGTCCTTTTTTATTTAATATAATAGAGATTCAAATATAGTTTTCTTATGCGATAAAGACACAATGACACAATAATTAGCCCAATCTGAATCAAATCAAATGTGAATCAAGCCGTTAAACCATGATTAAAAGCTTTCGTCAGCTAATTAAAAGGATAAATAAATTCCAAATCAAATGAAGTTACAGTCGAATGGAGGTCTCAGTGAGACAAATCAAGAGAGCCCAAGTTAACTCATTTTCAACATCATGAAGACACTTAAATGTCCACAAAATGTCATTCAATCGTTGGAATCTTTTTGAGTCGTCTAATGGAGAGCTTAGTATTTCTTTCTTATTTGCAGAGGAGGCACTCTAAGACTCTATAAATAAACCTGTAAAGATCTGAAGGTGAAGCGAATGAGCCAATTTGCAAAGTTGTTGTTGACCGCAGACCTAGTGAACACTCCCTGTTTACTCAGCTGCCAACCACTATCGACTATCGCTTGTTGGCCACCCACTATTCATCCCCATTTTTGAACCTTGCAAGGTAACATAGAATGTTGCCAAAACTATCTTGAACGTGGTGCAATGATGCGCTTCTAAAATGGTGCAAAAGGATGCCGAGAAGATCGAGCAATGACGTGCTCCAAAGATGGTGTTATGATGCACCCCAAAAATGATGTAACAATAAAGCCCAAATCTGCTATAAAGATGCACCCCGAATCTAGTGTAGCAACATACCCCAATACGGGGTAATGAATAATATTGGATTGAAGATCTAGTGATAACTTTGGACGATAATGACTTAGGTCTATCATCTTTAGGATACCATGGCTTTTTTCTTAACCCATAAAGTTCTCTCCTTGCAGCTCTCCACTATGACATCTACATCCAATTGATGCAATCACAACTCACCACTATGTCATATCTGACCAATTATGTCCTACGTAATTCACAGATTATGCAGCTCACAACTGTAGCCTTTATGTTGCACAAACATTATCATGGCTCAAAATTGTGGCATGCATACCTACCACGATTTACGTGGTTCACAACTGTAGCCATTATGTTGCACAAACATTGTCATGGCTCACAATTGTGGCATGCATACCTACTGCGATTTTCGTGGCTCACAACTCATGCATCACCCAACTCCAACCTCTATGGACTTTGGCTATTATGACAGCGATGACCTATGCGACTAACTACGACCAATGTGGTTCATAGCTTTCACATCTTACACTGCTTCTAACTCAGCCTCTATGATGTACTAAAGTTATTGTAGATTACTATTCTTACCATACGATAGTCCACATCTCATGTAGCTCCCAACTCTGGCCTCTATGACTAATGGACATTATTGCGGCTATCCATTATGAACTATGTGACCAACTATTGCCTACATAATCCACCGCTCACGCAGCTCCGAACATCGGTTTCTATGGCTTACGAAAGTTGTTACAGCTCACCACTACAACTTATGTGACCATCTATGACCTACCTAATCCACCATTTATGCACGTGCCAACTCCGACCTCTAAGGTTTACAAACATTTTTGCAGCTTACCACTATGGTCTACGTGACTCACGGCTCATGTAGCTCATAACTGAAGCCTTTGCGGTCAACGGACATCATTGCAGCTCTCTACTCCGGCCCCTCTACATGATCAATTGTTGCCATTATAGCTTCGTATTCTCGGCTTTCTGTTATGGCCTTTATGGGCAACATAAGCTCCTAAACCTACCACCTACGACTTATGTGCTCTACTACTACTATGACTTTCGATTGTGATCTCTATGGCAAACTGATGCTACAACCATCATCTACAATATTTACAACAAACTATAGCATCTAAACAATCATTTATGGACTTTACGACCAAGATACAATTATTATTTCAGAAAGAACATTTTACATCAGCTTTATAATTTCATCTTACCTATTTCAGAAAAAAAAAGTGGACCTACATACTCATAATTACATAGTGAATCACGTCGACTAGAATAGGCCCAATAATTTTTTCTCCTTCTAGTTTTTTTCATGTAAGAAACTGTGATAACTCCTCCTACTTATCTTTTATCAAAATGGAATTTTCATCCAATATTATGATGTTAAATTATTAGTCTCCCTCAATAAATCGGTACATTCACATCGTCACCTTACAGACTTGAATTAAGAAATCTATAGTTTAAATGGGATGCCCGATTCTAATGAACATTTAACTATGATGGAAAAAGTTTCTCCCGTTCCATTCGTCTATGAGAAAAATTTCTTCGTGATGTTTGATGCAACTTTAGACTTGGAACATAAATTTTGAAGCACGTTTAACAACATTTACATGCATGTCACCAAATACTTATGCGTTTACACGTATAACATCTTTTTAAATTTTAAGAAGTGAAATACGGCTTTCGAAGCTTGAGTAAGGTGGCATGCATGTAGAAATTAAAGTTTAAACATTTGATATGTAAATACATAACATTTAAGGGATATATATCTAAATCTTCCAATAACTAAGTCGGTGTTTGTCTAGGCGGAGATAATGTCAGAATATGTTTAAATTGGCTGTCTTTTAACTGGATGAGTCGAGACAAAGGAAGTGGCTGTTTTGAGTTCTGCTCATTATGGCTAAGCCCATTTACATAAATTTTTTATAAAGTTAAGATAAGATTTTGCCAAGTCTAAGGGCTGTTTATTTTCAGGTATTTGGAGTGTAAGGTCAAAGAAATTCAGGAGTTTTAATTTTTTATATGAAGATAAATAAATTTATAAAAAAATTAAAATACATTGGAAGGCATATACTTATTTTTCTACCAAAAAAAAAATACATTGTATCTAATTTACAAGCCTTCTTATGTATTTCAATGTCTAATATTCAATCTTTAATGTTTACTTATATAACCCTAATAAAATTTTTAGTATCATATAAAAATGTAAATAATATGTATTTTTAAAAGTGAAGAACTTATTTTTATGCATATATTTTAATATAATTATGAATTTATGATAAAAAAGGATAAATACAAGTAAATATTAAAATTTAATTAATACGTTAAATATATAAATACAAAGAATTATGTGCTACATATGAATGTCCCTCTGCAATTAAAAAAAAATATATGTATCCTAAGTACTTGAATCCAGACCGTTCTCAAGTGATCTCCAAACTCTGAAATATTAGTCAAATGCTTCCAATCGACAATGACTGAGATCTTCTAAGTACCATTCACTATATGATGGAGAAGGCCACAACTTCGAAAAAAATTTTATAACTTGTGATGTGATAATAACTGAATTGAAAGGCTTAAATGCTGGAAAAGATTATCTTGGCTTTAGATTAAATTAAAGGATGATTTACATACATAATACTTAGTTCCTATGTATTTAAAGATTTCCTTTATCACATTTATAGCTGTTGGATCCTAAATTGCCGTAGTGGGCACGCCCCGAGAGTTCAGAGTATGAAAGAAAAAAAGAAAACGAAAAAAAGAAAAAGAATACACAGGTCCAATGGGAATTAAGGGAGAAGAATGTGCAACATTTATTCATAAAATGCAACTGTTTATATCCATAGGTAACTTGAATATATAGTTACAATATTTATTATCCCCTTCATCTCAATGGTTTGAGGGTATTTCCTGTATTTTCTCAAACTGTGGGTAGTTAGGATAACCACATCTCTAATAAAAATGACTGATTTGAAACCACTTTCATGAGTGGTTGCGTCCATTGGATATAATATATGACTAACCGACTTTTACTTCTAACTATCTCTTGCCTCGTTCTTGATCGATTATGGCGGTCGAATGACTCAACCCGTTGTTTAGATTTGATCGAATCACTGGTCGTTTGGACAAGTGAGCTAAGTTAATCGATCGTTTGATAACCCTTGCATGTAATGTCGATTGGAACTAGTTGAGTCTTCTCGAACCGCTAGATCTCTTTAAGATTCGTGTTGACTTTTTCCCTACATACAAATTAGTTCCCCTGTTTTCTTGCTCCTTGGTAACTAAACAAAGAAAAGAAAAAGATTAAAAAATTTCATCAAAGCATAATAATTGTTTTCTAGGTTTTTCTGCCCATAGGATCTTTATAAAGCTGAAGAGTTTCACCGATTCTTCATTCACTTTACAAATTGACCACTTTTGAGATTAAAATAGGTTGAGAAACATAATGAACCGGGAGGGCTATGATTTTGCCCAACTACTAAGTGTCACACTTCATTCTAGGAAGAGCTGTTATGATTACCTAATGGGAGTGCAAATAGATAGGAATATAAGTTTTGATGGGTGTAAAACTGATGTATCTAGGGTAACATACTAGATTCTTTTATCAATTTTGTTTAAAGTTTGAATCGTAAGGGTTCTAATAGATCCTACAAAGAGGGCAAAGTGGATAATTTGGAAGTGATAGGCCAGAATCTACGTAGCTCTACTCACAAGCTGGTGAAAAACTCTAAATTAGCTAATGTTCTTTGCTAGCACCGGGAGGGCGTAAGGAATAGCAATGTTCATATTTATCGCAATAAATTATCTTATTTTTAGTCATTTAAATTCTACACAGATTAAAATCTCTTTGCAAGGGGAAAGATCTTCTCATAGTATTGAAACTCGTTAGATTTACTTTATTAAACTATATAACTTATTTGTTGCTTTCTGCTTAAATTTAGTTTTAACCTTGGCAAACATATCATCATTGTTCTACTTTTATTTTATCTAGAATTTAGATAGAATTTTTGCATGCGCATTTAAAGAGTTACCACTTTCCTCATGGGATCGATACTGGAGTTTTTAAGGAAAATCCTATATCACTTGAAACAATACTTATACTTACATAGTACTTCTAGTGTGAAAATTTATTACATATCTTCTCGATTATTACATTTATTCACACTAGCCATTAAATATAAATTAGGACAAGTTTTTGACAATATTTAGAAAATTAAAAATACACGTAATTGCGGGTAGAGTCATTGTGCAGTCTTATATTGGAGCCATTTTGAGAAGGAAAGGAGTATTTTTGCTTGTTGGGTTTAGTCTCTAGTCAGTGCTTTCCTGTAGGATAGAATATAGAGCATTTTATGAGGCTTTTAGAGTGATTTTCAAGTGTAAAGTGAGGAAGGATTGAAAAGAGCAGCAAGGGGATTTGGTGATCTTGGGGGGTGAGCATTCTTAGCCCTTTGAAGAGAGGGGAAAGCTAAGTATTATGTACTCTTGTATTTTTATTTTACTAAACACAATTCTATTGTGGCTTTAATTATTTTTAAAGATGTTTTATGGTTTTTTCTCAATGCTATATGAGTATTCTTCTAACGTTATTAATGTGATGGTTGAGTAGGTTATGTAGGAATGCAAAGTGATTAAAAAGTTAGTTTTTAATCTTGAATATGATGAATAACCTTTTTTATTTCATTGAATTTTCATTCTAGCCCACTGATTATTTAAAATGTGGTGTGATCTATAAAGACTCGGAAGAGATATGGAAGAACAATTAGGTTATTCACATTGATCTATAAGGAATGGTGCAAGTACTTTGTAGGGAGATGCAAATTGTTGGCTGATACACCTAAAATAAATAGTGTTATTATACATATTTTATACCTATTTTTGAGATATTACGCTTTAATGAAAGGTATTTGTGTGCTCTTTTTGCAAGTACAATCAAATGGATGAAAAATGCTAAAAGAAGTGAAAAAGGGTCAAATTTGGAGCAAAAACGAAGAAAGGTGCAAAAATGAACTAGGTGCCTAAGCGCCCAAGTCTGACGCCAAAGCGCCAGGTACCCCACGCTTAAGCGCCAGAACTATTTCCTTGTTGATTTATTTAATTACAATAGATTTTTGAACAGGTGTTTGAAGCAACCCTTGATAAAAACATGGGAAATAGCCCATGTACACCAAAATTCATTCAATTGGCTTTTGAGGAGGCTAATTCTAACAGATTCATTGAATGGAGACACTTTTTTGAAGAGACACCAAGGCACCCCTTGGATTTTTATAAGAAAATACTTAGATTTTTCAAGAAGGAGGCCAACAACCCATCAAACTTTTCAACCATCATCACCGCTGCCACTGCCGACCACCTTTATTTTATTTTATTTTATTTTGAGTGTTAGTTTGTATTGTGAGGGAAGGAGGATTATTCAAAGGAACTTCAAGACATTTGGTGGAGAGAATTTGAGATAAGAGTTTATCTTTGTGACTACACTTGGTTTTAATTCAAATTTCTTGTTTGTGTGCATGATTTCTACTTTTAAACTCATGTGCGGTTGTGTTTTCTTCATGGATTCTATGTAGTTTTCTTTATATTTTTCTATAAAAAGATAAGTGATTAAATATCTAAATGAAGTTGTGTGAAGTATTAGACTTCATTGTTTGATGAAGTTGTGATGATTCAAAATCTTGCATTTCATTTACTTCTTAATTTGGCCAATTAAGATGTTAATACCTATTATGAGAACATGTAAGATCCGAGATGGTATTCTCTCAGTCAACAAATGGTTTGAATCACATATTGATTTCATGAATGATAATGTAGTTCATGGGGTTGAGTGCAATTAAATAAGGAAATAGACTTTTAATGGGTGTAGAATTAGAGGACTTTAGTGTGATAGGCTAAAGCCCCCAATTTGATTTATAGTTTTAGGTTTTGATACAAGATGTTAGCCCCCAAGTGGAGGAAGTAGAGGGAACTCTAGAGTGAGAGCTAGTATCTTCTCTGCCTAGCCGGTATTCAAGACTATTCAAACTTTAGATTAGTCAATGTTCTTTATAACATCTCTAGTAAGGGTAAAGACTATTATTGCTTTTATTTGGCACAACACATTTAACATACATTCACAACATAAATTTTATATTTATCACTGATTCATAATAAGAAAAAAGATATTTTATTAATATTTCCTTCATTTTGCAAGTATTTTAGTTAACTTAATTAGTTGCTTACTTTATTTTCAATTATCCAAAATTCCAAGGAGAATCGAACTTTCATTCATATTTTAGCATCTTAAGTTTATGTAAGAATATATTACTAATTAAAATTTTGTTATCTAAATTTAGTCCTCCTTGTGGATTCGATATTCGGGACTTAATCAGAAAGTTTTATATTACTTGATAACGATGTGTATACTTCTGCAGTATCCCATATTAAAATATTATAAGTGCATTCTTCTTTGCTTCATAGTGAAAGATTTACCTAGCTTTTGCTTTGGATCAAGTTTTTGGTTTTGTTGCAAATTAAGAATAACTATTAAGGAAATTAATCATATAGTTACATACATTGCATTTTATATCTATGTATACCGAACATTTGACATCAAGTTTTTGGCGTTGTTTTATAGTAATGTATGTGTTGTTCAGGTTCCACAGAACTTGTGTCTCATTATTATGAATTAGAAAGAAGTACTAGAATAATTTTAAAAATTAAAAATTACTAAAAAAATTTCAAAAAATGGAAAATCTAAATAATCAAATGTTGAAGAGTCTAAACCTTTAAGAGTTTATGCAAACCCTACTGTGGATGAACTTCATTGTAGTATTTAAAAACCCATTGTAGTGGCTAATTCATTTGAGCTTAAACATTCTATTATCCAAATGGTATCAAATAATCAGTTTGTGGGAGCACTAATTGAATATCCAAATTTACATCTTTCCAATTTTCTAGAATTGTGTGCTACATTTAAATACGATGGTGTATCAGATGATGCTATAAGATTTAAATTATTTCATTTCTTGTTAAGGGATAAGGCTAAGATATGGTTAGATTCATTATCACATGGATCTATCAGAACTTGGAGTGATTTAGCAAAGAAATTCCTTGCTAAATATTTTCACCATAAAAAACTACGAAGCTTAGAAATGATATTTAACTTGTTGTCAGTTTAAAGGGGAATCTATTTATGAAGCATGAAAACAATTTAAATAACTCTTAAGAAAGTGTCCACACCATGCTATACCTGATTGGTTAATATTTCAAACTTTTATAATGGATTAGCTGGATCTCTTAGATCTATTATCGATGTCACTATTGGTGGTTCATTGATGTCAATACCATTTCATGATGCTTATGCTTTAATTGAAGAGATGGCTACAAATTATTTTCAATGGCCTTCTAAAAGGTTAAATCTTAAGAAAGTAGCCAATATTCACGAAACTGATGCTTTTGTCATGCTACCAAATTAAATTGCAGCAATTTCAAGGAAGTTAGATAAATTTGAAATGAATTTTTCTCAACCAATTTCTATGATTGAAGAGAATTCATTAGGCCGAATAGTAGATTTTCAAGCATCATTAGAAACTTTGAATGCCATAAACAAAAACAGAATTACACATATTCAAATTATTATAACCCAGATTAGAAGAACTATCCTAATTTCAAAAGAAACAATACTTTGGGTGGTAATAATTAGCAATGGGGGAACAATCAAGTAAACCCACAGAGAAACTGGAACTACCAAGAGAATAGTAATTATAAACCTACATATCCTCTAGGTTTTAACAATAATTGAAAATTTAAGGTGAAGAAGTTGTCTATAGAAGAAGTGGTGCTACAAATGAGAAATCATTTTCAAAGTCAAGGAGCTACAATTAGAAATATTGAGAATTAATTGGGACAAATAGTATATTTATTAAGTAATAGTTCCCAAGGAACACTTCCTAGTAATACAAAAATAAATCTGAATGACCAGAATAAAGAGCAAGTAAAAGTCGTTCAACTCAGATGTATAAGAGAATTGAAAGGTAGAGTTCAAAAAGAGACTGAAGTAGAGAGAGAAGGATTGAAGAATCAAACGAGGATGCTCCAAAAGGTTTAGAGAGACCTATTTATCCACTTGAAGTTCATTTGGAAAAACCACCACCTCCATTTTCTCAGAGGCTTCAACAATAAAAGTTGGATAAGTAATTTTCAAAATTTTTGGAAAATTTTAATAAGCTTACAATTAATATTCCATTTGCTGAAGCTCTAGAACAAAAGCCAAGCTATCTGAAGTTTATGATGGATATTCTTAAATGGCCTAGGAAGTTTGAAGATAATGAGACTGTTTCACTTAGTGAGGAGTGGAGTGCTATAATTCAGAAAAAGCTTCTTGAAAAACTTAAAGATACTGGTAGCTTCACATTTCCATGTGCAATAGGAGACAGATTTTATGAGAAAGCTTTATATGATTTAGGAGCAAGCATCAACCTTATGTCATTATCAATAATTAAAAGATTGAGATTAGAGGAAATAACCCCTACTACTGTAACTCTGCAGTTTGCAGATTGTTCAATATAAATCCTAAATGAGTTATAGAAGATGTCCTAGTGAAAGTGGATCAAATTATGTTTCTTGTTGATTTCTTTGTGTTAGATATGGAGGAAGATAAGGAGATACATATCATTTTAGGGAGATCTTTCTTAGCCATATGAAGAGCAATGATAGATGTGCAGAAGGGAGAATTAACTATGCGCGTCAAAGATCAAACATTTACCTTTAATATTTTTAAATCAATGAAATACCCTGTAAAAAGTAAAGATGATGAATGTTATAGAATGAATGTTATAAGATACTTAAGTGAATGTCATTTCAAAATAACTGATGAAGAGAAATTTGAGATGAAAGACTTGGAACACGAGCAAGAAGAGGAATTGGGTCAATATGAAAATTTATATAAGAAAGATTCAAATTATGTTTGATAAAGTTTTGAAGTTTTGGACACAATAGAAAAAGATACATCTTTTTGTTTATCAATGAAAAACCTCCTAAGCTTGAGTTGAAGTTACTTCCTTAACATTTGAAGTATGCCTTTTAGGTGATTCCTCTAGATTATTTATTATAATTTCCTCAAAATTAATTATAAAAGAAGAAGAGAGTTTGATGAAAATGTTAAAGTTATAAGAAACCCTTTGAATGGACAATTGCTGATATAAAAGGAATCAGTCCTTCAATTTATATGCATAGAATTCATATGGAGAAGAACTACAAACCCAAGATTGGTCCTCAAAGGAGATTGAATCATATTATGAAAGAAGTTGTTAAGAAAGAAATTCTAAATTGGTTAGATGCTGGAATTATCTACCCTACTTCAGATAGTGAATGGGTTAGTCCAATTCACAGTGTTCCTTAGAAAGGAAAAGTGACTGTGACTTTGAATGAACATAATGAGTTAATACCAATAAGACAAGTCACAGGATGACAAATATGCATTGATTATAGAAAATTAAACATCGTCACTAGGAAAGATCATTTCTACTACCCTTTCCAGATCAGATGTTGGATAGAGTAACTGGGCATAAATACTTTTATTTTCTAAATGTATATTTTAGTTATCACCAAATACAAATAGCTCCTGAGGATCAAAAGAAAACATCTTTTACCAATCATTATGGTACATTTTCTTTTAGAAGAATGTATTTTGGTTTATATAATGCACCTGCTACATTTCAAAGATGCATGATGACTATTTTTTGTGATTTAATTGAAAAAGGGAATGAAATTTTAATGGATGATTTTTCATCTTTTTGAACTTCATTTGACTCATGTTTAGAACATTTATCAAAAGTTCTTAAGTGCTGTGAAGAAAAAAATTTAGTCCTTAATTGAGAAAAATGCCAACTTATGGTAGCAAGAGGAATAATTTTGGGACAATAAATTTCAGAAAATGGTATGGAAGTAGTCCCTGCAAAAATTCAAGTGATTGCTAATTTACCTCACCCAACAAGTGTGAAGGAAATTAAGAGTTTTTTATGACATTCTGGATTCTACATGTGATATATTAAAGACTTTTCAAAAATTGCTAATCCTCTATGTCATTTACATGAAAAAAATTTGATTTTTAATTTTGATAAAGAGTTCCTAAAAGCTTTTGAATTATTAAAAGAAAAATTAGTCACTGCACCAATTATTGTTTCACCAGATTTGAAAAAACATTTTGAATTAATGTACGATGCTAGAGATTATGTTATTGGAGCTATTATAGGACAGAAGCATGATAAGATTTTTAAGGTTATCTACTATGTTAGTAGAACTTTTAATGAAACTCAAATTAATTATACCATACTGAGAAAGAGTTATTAGCGGTAGAATATGCTTTTGATAAATTTAGATCATACTTAATTGGATCTAAATGCATAGTGCATACAAATCTTTCTGCTATTAAGTCTTTAAAGAAAAATAATGATGCAAAACCTAGATTGATAAGATGGGTTCTTCTTTTGTAAGAATTTCACTTTGAAATAGTAAATAGAAAGGGAGCTGAGAATCAAATTGCTGATCATTTGTTCGGGCTTGAATTAAAAAAACCACTCTATTTTGAAAAAAAAATTAATTAACATTTTCCAGATGAAGAATTGTTCAATGTTAATGAGTGGCTTGTTACATGATATGGCGACATTGTGAACTTCATTTTTAGTGATATTTTACCATATGGAATGACATACCAACAGAAGAAAAAATTTGTATCTGAAGCTAAGACTTATTTTTGGGATGACCCATTTTTATATAAACAAGGAAATGATCTTATTATTCGAAGATGTGTGCCTTTAGAAGAAACTTATGAAATTATCAAAATATGTCATAATTCTGATTTTGGGGGACATTTTGGTGATGATAAAACAACATAAAAAATTTTGCAATCTGGATTTTATTGGCCTACAATCTTTAGAGATGTTAACGTTTACATCGAAACTTGTGATCGATGTAAACGAGTAGGCAATTTTTCTAGGAGGAATGAGATGCCCCTCAATTATGTATTAGAAGTTGAAAATTTTGGTGTTTGGGGATTAGATTTCATGGAAACATTTATACCATCTTTCAAAATTTTATATATATTGTTAGTAATAGACTATGTATCCAAATGGATACAAGTTGTTGCTTTACCTCGATTTGATTCTCAAAGTGTTGCAAAGTTCTTAAGAATGAATATATTTTGTAGATTTGGGATGCCAAAAGTAATCATAACTGACGAGGGAATTCATTTCAGAAGTGTAATAATGGAGAAATTATTAAAGAAATATCATATAAACCATAAAATTGCTACTGCTTATCATCCTTAGACAAGTGGTTTAGCTGAATTATTCAATCGTGAAATTAAGATAATATTGGAAATATCTATAAATCCAACTAAAATGGATTAGTCTACTAAACTTGACTATGCTTTGTGGGCTTATAGGACTGCATACAGAACTCCTATGGAATGTCCCCATACAAGCTAATATTTGGGAAAGTGTGTCACCAATTAAAATTGAGCATAAAGTATATTGGGCGATTAAGGAATTTAATTACAATTTAAAAGAAGCTGGTGAGAAGAGTTTGTCGCAATTGAATGAGCTTGAAGAGATTAGGAAAGAATCTTTTGAAAGCGGTAGTATTTACAAAGAAAAGATGAAGATGTGGCATGATCGAAGGATTCTAACTAAAAATTTTTAGCTAGGGAAAATTTTTTTTCTTTATAATGCAAGATTGAGATTATTTTCAGGAAAACTTAAATCCAAGTGGATGGGCCCATTTGTTGTGATAAAAGTTTATCCTTATGGAGCTGTGCATATCAAAGATCCTTAAACTGATTAAAAATTTTAGGTGAATGGTCACAAGCTGAGATCCTACTTTTTAGGTGACCAACTTAAATTAAAATATTTTCTGATGTTGGGTCAACCAGAATAAGCACCAGTTACGTTGGGCTGATGACATTAAACCAGGGCTCTGTGGGAGGCACCCCATAGTTATATGTGTGTTTGTTTGTTTTTTTGTATGTTGTTGTGTGTGATTTAGAAAATTTTGGTAGTATTTTGACTATATATTGATTTAGTGGTTATTCCAAGACGTTAAAAGATGACTTATACATGTTAGAATGAATGTTTGGATGTTAAGTTGACATGTGCTAAGTTGAGCACAGACGCTTAAACACCAAGATCTAGCTCTTAAGCGCGACAGTTAAAAAATATGTGCAAATTTGGTTTCTAGAAGTCCTAACCGTAAATTGGTTGGCTTGAATGTGTAAGAACAATTCTAGGACGTACCTAGGAGTTATGGGGGAGTTTTAGAGCCTATATATAGAAGGGAATAAAGAGAAATTTCACCACACTCTCATTTAACCCTTAAATTCCAAGTAAAAAGAGAGAAGTTTTGAAAAATGCCATATTGGGAGAGTGATATGAAGAAGGAGGAAGTAATGAGAAAGAAGTTTATTAGTCAGAGTGTGTGAAAGTTATATAACGGTTTCCTCGACATTAGTATTGAATGAATAGCGGAGAAAATCACTAAAATTGAGGCTAACGTGGCTTCAATTGAAACAAAAGTGATAGAAGTTAACACACATCTGGATCATATGGGATGGCAACTTAAAATGCAGTTTAGCCATACCAGTTCTATAGAAAATGTAAACAAGGTAATGTATCTGAAGAACAAGTGGATAGAAGAAGATTCAACCCAAGTTATTGACCATCGTCTGTTCTTTCAGATATACATTCCAAATGCTGAAGGAGATATCAACGTTATACCATAATTTGTTCCATCGACTAGAGAGTGGAATTAAGTTTGTGATTTAATGTTTATGTGTGTAGTGTTTGTTTATGTTAAGTGTTTAATGTGTGTTTTATGTTATTAAGATCTAGTATTATGTTTAGGAATTTTCTCATCCGAGACTATTTGGATTGAGAATTTATGTTTTTGAAAGTGTTTGTAATCGTTCGTGAATTAATGTAAATGCTTTGTTTGTGTGAAATTTTGTGTTATTTAATGATGAATCAAATTAGTTTAAATTGGGGAATTCTGAGTAAGAGAAGAAATAAGAGGGGATAAAATAGTTATTACAGTGTTTTGAGACCATATTGGGTTGATTGACTTAGGATTGACTTGCATTTCACTTAAATCAAAAACATCTAAATTTTTTCACACTTAAACGCAAGTTCAAGAAAATTTGTTCACGAACGGTTTTTAGTGAATTTTTGGGCCGAAAAACACCATTATCACACCTCTCTTTGCCTTCTTCCTTGGTTTTTCTCAAATTTGAAGCTAGGGCATCATCCTATTTGAAGACTTCTTGGTGGATTCAACCCAAAGTTGTTAGATTTGATCTTCTTGAGGTAAGAGCTTCACTTCTTTTAAAAAAGTTTTGTTTTTCACCATGTATTTTGAGCACAATCATGAGCTACTGATCCAGACTATCTATATGCAATAGTATAACAATGAATTTGATGATCTTTTTCACTTATGATATCTTACTTTACGAAAAAACCAAAAACTTGATCCTAGAGAAAATAAGAATTTAACTTTTTAATTTATATATATATATATATATATAGGGATACTATGCAAGTATACATATCGTTATCAATTAATATAGGGCTTTTTGATTAAGACCTGAATATTGAACCCACAAAGAAATATGCAATATGCACAAACTTTCTATTTTTATAAAGATAATTACTTAAACTATAGATATTTTCTTAATAAGTAAAATTCAATTCTTTTTGGTATTTTTGATATTTTGATAAAATAGTAAAACTTCTAAAGATAACTTGAGTTTATGGAAAGAAAAGCACTTGATATGAAAATATCTTTCGCCTTATCTTGAATCAAAAATAAGTATAGGAGTTATGTTATGGAAGTATGTAAATTGTGTTGTGCCAAATCAGAGCAATAAAATTTTTTACCCTTACTAGAGATGTATAAAGAACATTAGCTAATTTAAAGTTTCAATAGTTCTGAAGACTGGCTAGGCGGGGAAGATACCAGCTCTCACTCGAGAGTTCCCTCGATTCCCTCCACCTAAGGGCTAACATATCATATCAGAACCTAAAACAATAAACTAAGTTAGGGGCTTTAGCTTGTCACTCTAAAGTCCTCTAACTCTACACCCTTCAAAGATTATTTTCCTATTTATTTTCACTAAATCATATAAATTACATTCTCATTCATACAATCTCATGTGATTTTTTTTCAATTGTTGACTGAGATAATACCAGCTCGGTTCTTACATGTTCTCACAATAAATTTTAACATCTAGATGGCCAGATCAAGAAATAAATGAAGTGCATTGAATTAAATCATCACAAATTCTTCCAATATTAAAGATTAATACTCTCCACAACTTCCGTCCAACACATTAATTACTTATCATTTTAAGCAGAAAGATAAAGAAAAATACTCAGAATCCATGAAGAAAACAAAACCACACTTTAGTTTAAAAGTAGAAATTATTGTCACCCCAACAAGAAGTCTCTATTAAAACCAAAAGTAGTTTAAAAACAAAGATAAAAAATATATCTCAAATCCTTCACCAAACTCTAGAAGTTCTTTTGAATCTCTTCTCTTTTATAACACTTTAAACTCTCTAAATAAACCTAAAAATCAAAAGGATAAAGTAAATTTGGTGGTGCCTGAATCTCTCCACAAGATTCTCCACGATCTTTGTTTGAGGACTCAACACTCTCTCCCTCACCCACACAAATGTGTCAACTTCCTTATTTTATAATTTCCCAAGAGATGCCTTAGAAACTCTTCAAAATGTGTCCAAATTTGATGTATTTTCCAAGGGATGCCTCCTTTTAGGTCTTTTAATAATATTTTTGTTCCTAGTGGTCATAACCCTCTTTAGCCAATAAGTTCCTCCAATGTCTCTTCAAAATTCGGCTAAACGAAGAAATTGGCCAAATAACTGGCTTCGGCGCTTAAGCGTGGGGCCTCTGGTGCTTAGGCGCTGCTTTTTCTATTTCACCTACGCTTAAGCCTAGATCTTGCGCTTAGGTGCCAAAACACTTTTGCACAAATTTCACATTTTTACTCCAAATTTGATCATTTTTCACTCCTTTTAGTATTTTTCAACTTTTTACTTTAACTGAAAGAAAAGCGCACAAATACCTTCCTTTAAACTGCAATATCTAAAAAATAGGTAAAAAAATGTGTCTAAAAACACTATATATTTTGTGTATCAAAATCACCCAAACTTAAAAT
>NEWO01000163.1:123897-144089 GCA_003013225.1 Phalaenopsis aphrodite | reverse complement strand
TGTAGTATTATTCCAATTAAAGTTGGGATGGTTCTTCCAACCTGGGTTATAATAGTTTGAATATGGGTTATTCTGCTTGTTATGTATGGCATTCAAAGTTTCTAATGATGCTTAAAAATCTACCATTTGACGTAATGACTTCACTTTAATCATAGAGATTGGTTGAGAATAATTCATTCCAAATTGGTCTAACTTCCTTGAAATTGTAGCAACTTGATTTGGTAACTTAGTAAATGCATCAGATTCATGAATATTAGCTACTTTCTTTAGATTTACTCTCTAAGAAGGCCATTGAAAATTATTGGTAGTCATTTCTTTAATTAAAGCATAAGCGTCATGAAATGGTTTTGACATCAATGAACCACCAGCATCGACATCGATAATAGATGTAAGAGATCCAGATAATCTATTATAAAAAGTTTGAATTATTACACAATCTGACATTGCATGGTGTGGACACTTTCTTAAGAGTTCTTTAAATTGTTCCCATGCTTCATAAATAGATTCCCCTTCAAACTGATTAAAAAATGTAATATCATTTCTAAGCTTCGCAATTTTTTATGGTGAAAAATATTTAGCATGGATTTTTTTTGCTAAATCACTCCAAGTTATGATAGATCTAGGTGCTAATTAATTCAATCACATCTTAGCTTTATCCCTCAGTGAGAAAGGAAATAACCTAAGTCTTATGACATCATCTAATACACCATCATATTTAAATGTAGCTCACAATTCTAAAAAATTGGCAAGTTATAAATTTGGATCTTCTGTTGGTGATCCCAAAACTGATTATTTGATACTATTTGAATAATAACAGGTTTAAGCTCAAATGAATTAGCCACTACAATAGGTTTTTGAATACTACAATGAAGTTAATCTACCCTAGGGTTATCATAATCTCGTAAAGGTCTAAATTCTTGATGAATTTCAGCATTTTGATCATTTTGGTTTGTCATTTCTGTAATATTTTTTAGATTTTTTAAAATTTTAATTTTTTTGGTTTTCTAATTTTCTTAATAGTTCTCTCTAATTCAGAATTGTGGGGCACTAGTCCTTCAGAACCTGAACTACGCATAAACAAAAATAAAATAAAATAAAATAAAATAAAACACACAAAATAAAATACTATAACTTTTTTTAAAAGTTTTAATATGACTTTCTAAAATAGAAATTTACTTTCGGTCAATTTTTAAATCTTCCCCGGCAACGGCGCCAAAAACTTAATCGTGAAGAAAATAAAAATGTAAGTTATATATATATATATATATATATATATATAGGGATACTACGCAAGTAGACATACCATTTTCAAGTAATATATGACTTTTTGATTAAGCCCCGAATATCGATCCCATGGGGAAAATATGCAATATGCACTTTCAAACAACAAATTTTTATTTCAAAAAGATAATTACTTAAACTATAGATAATTTGATAGTAATTAAATTCAATTCTTTTTTATATTTTTGATATTTTGACAAAACAGAAACAACTTCTTAATAACTTAAGTTTATGTAACAGAAAAGCACAGAATATGAAAAATATTTTTTTCCTTTTCATGAGTCACTAATATGTATTGGAATTTTATTATGGAAGTATGCAAATTGTGTTGTACCAAATAGGAGAAATAATATTCTTTACCCTTACTAGAGATGCTATAAATAACATTGGTTAATTTAATGTTTGAAAAGTTCTGAAGACCGGCTAGATAGGGAAGATACCAGCTCTCACTCTAGAGTTCCCTCGATTCCCTCCTCTTGGGGGCTAACATCTCGTATCAGAACGTAAAACAATAATCCAAGTTTGGGGCTTTACCCTGTCACTTTAAAGTCCTCTAACTCTATAGCCTTCAAAGATTATTTCCCTATTTATTTGCACTAAATCATATAAATTACATCCTCATTCACACAACCTCATGTGATGCTTTCTAATTTTTTATTGAGATAATACAATCCCGATTCTTACATGTTCTCACAACAAATTTTAACATCTAGATGGGCCAGATAAAGAACTAAATGAAGTACATGGAATTAAATCATCACAACTTCTTACAACATTAAAGATCAATACTCTCCACAACTTCCATCCAACACATTAATTACTTATAATTTTAAAAAGAAAGATAAAGAAAACTACTCAAAATCTATGGAGAAAAGAAACCACACTTTAGTTTAAAAGTAGAAATCATTGTTAAACCAATAAGAAATCTAAATTAAAACCAAAAATAGTTCAAAATAAAAGATAAAAATTTATATCAAATCCTCCACCAAACTTTTGAAGTTCCTTTGAATCACTTCTCTTTTACAACACTCTCAAAATAAACTAAAATCAAAAAGGATAAAGTAACTTTGTGTGATGCCTGAAAATCTCTCCAAAACTATCTCTCAAAACTCCTAAAGACTCCTCCTCTTTAAACTCTTTTCAGAACTTTCAAGCACCCCCTTTAATTGTCTCAACTTCCTTCTTTTATAAATTTTCTAAGAGGTGCCTTGGAAATTCTTCAAAATGTGTCCAAATTCAATGTATTCTCCAAGGGATGCCTCCTTTCACTAGTCTTTTAATAACATTTTCATTCAAAGTTGTCATAACCACCCTCTGTAGCCAATAAGTGCCTCAAATGCCTTTTTAAAATTCAGCCAAATGAAAAAAATTGTCAAATAACTGCCTCTAGCGCTTAAGCTTAAGAGTCGGATCTGACACTTGGGCGCCAAAACACTTTTGCACAAATTTCACATTTTTGCTCCAAATTTGATCCTTTTCCACTCCTTTTAGTATTTTTCAATTTTTTACTTGTACCTAAAAGAAAAACACACAAATATCTTCCATTAAAGCATAATATCTCAAAAATAGGTATAAAAATGTGTCTAAAATCACTATATATTTTAGATGTATCAAGCATCTCAATAGAGGTAATTGCGGTGTAGTATTTGCTCAGTATCTTAGATATCCACCATATGAGCCTACAGTTGTTTGATGTGGTGATGATAGTGATGAAGAAGAGTGTGATGATTAGTTGGGATCTTTTGTTCTATTTTATGTTTGTAGTTTATGTTTTGTTATGAACTGTTGTTAGTGCAATTGTTTTATATTTTGTGTTGTGTTTTCAATTGTTATTCTTGAGACTGTTTTGTTTTGTACACCTACTGTGATGTATTTGGGTTTTCATGCTTAGTAAGTAATTATTATATTTGCTAGTAATTGTTTTAGTTGTGTTGTTATATGTAGTTAATGTTTGTTGAACTTAATTCTGAAATCTTAGAAAGGTTTAGAATGAAGCTAACTTGTTACTTAAATCTGCATGTTTATTTTCAATTTACTATCAGTTATTTTTCCTTATGTTGCAATCATGTATGTTTGTTACTGTGTTTATTTGCTTTTTGGTTATACTCCACTGCATAGAAGTTTGATGAATCCCTATATGTTAAGAAAAATAAAATTTGATCAACTAAATTTTTACTACTATTTTTATTTTTTATACTTGCATATTTAGGATATAAAAATTCCTGCGAGCATGTTATAGTTAGTTTTCATTCTTGCTTGTTTATATATGATGCTAAAATGTTTAATTTCTATTAAAAATTTAAGTTTTGGGGGTAAAAAATTTTAAGGAACTTAATAGTTTATTTGTTCTCAAATGTATTTCAAATAAAATCTGATTTTGATATCAAAAATGATTATGTATATAAAGTTATATAAGGAAAGTAAACTTTTGACTTTAGAAATGAGTAAGAGAATTTAGTTAAAATTCATAGTAATGAAGAAAAACTTAAAGTTAAAAATTTTTAGTGTGAAAAATGCTAAGTATTGTGTAACTTTTTTTAGTAGGAAAAACTATATTTTTGAAAATTTTAGAAATTTATTCCTTTTATTTTCAAAATTTAAATTTCTTTTATTGAAATTGATTTTCAAAACTATTATTTTGTTTTTAAGTGAAAGAAAAATATCAACTCTTTACTTTAGGAAAGGAAGAGTGGAATTCAAAACCATGAAAGGCCTATCCGGATATAGTAATCATTTCCAAAACAAAAAGAGAAAAAAAAAACAAAAAGAAAAAGAAAAGAAAAGAAAAGAGAAAATTGAAAAAGGGAGGAGAAGCTTGAGGATTAGTGTCTAATCAAAAATTGGTTCCACATCTGATCTTTTTAAAGTATAAGACTTGAGAAACTTTTAAGCTTAAGAATATAATATAGTGAGTAAAATTATACTTAATAAAAATTTTTAAGTGGAGATGATCAAATTCCTACACTATATTTGGAAAATCTATAATATTTTTGAATTAGATAGGAACTCATATTTTCATATTTCTTGACATTAAAAATTTCTAAACTTTAAGTTGGTCTCATTTACTAATATTTTTTTCTAGATTGGACTACTATATTTCTACATCAAAATTTTGGTAACTCCTAAACAAACTCATATACATTATTTAATTATGTTGGTTTTTAAAGATTGAAAGGCCACTTGAGGACAAGTAACATCTTAAGTTTGGGGAATTTTGATACACTTTAAATATAGTGTTTTCATACACATTTTTGTACCTATTTTTGAGATATTGCGCTTTAATGAAAGGTATTTGTGTATTTTTCTTGCAGGTACAATAAATTGGATGAAAAATGCTAAAAGGAGTGAAAAAGTGTCAAATTTGGAGCAAAAATAAAAAAATGTGCAAAAATGAACTTTGGCGCTTAAGATCCGGAGGCTCCACGTCTAAGCGTCAGGTACGCCACGCCTATGCGTCAGAAGTAGTTATTTGATGATTTATTTAATTGAAGCAGATTTTTGAAGAGGTGTTTGAAGCAACCTTTATTAAAAATGTAGGAAATAGCCCATTGACACTAAAATTCACTCAATTGGCTTTTGATGAGGCAACTTCTAGAAGATACATTAAATTGAGACATCTTTTTGAAGAGACACCAAAGCACCCCTTAGATTTTTATAAGAAAAGACTTATATTTTCTAAGAAGGAGGTCAGCAACCCATCAAACATTACAGCCGCAGCCGCCGCCCACCTTTATTTCATTTTATTTTATTTTGAGTGTTAGTTTGTATAGTGAGAGAAGGAGGAGATATTAAAGTAACTTCAAGACATCTTTTGGAGAGAATATGAGATAAGTGTTTATCTTTGTGACTACACTTGGTTTTAATTCAAATTTCTTGTTTGTGTGCATGATTTATACTTTTAAAATCATGTGTGGTTCTGTTTTCTTCATGGATTCTGAGTAGTTTTATTTATATTTTCCCTTAAAATGATAAGTGGTTAAATATCTAAAGGAAGTTGTGTGAAGTATTAGACTTCATTGTTGGAAGAAGTTGTGATGATTCGCAACCTTGTACTTTATTTACTTCTCGATTTGGCCAATTAAGATGTTAATACCTATGTGAGAAAATGTAAGATCTGAGATGGTATTTTTTCAGTCAACAAATGGTTTGGATCACTTATTGATTTCATGAATGAGAATGTAGTTTATGGGGTTGAGTACAAATAAACAGGGAAATAAACTTTTAAAGTGTGTAGAATTAGAGGAATTTAAGAGTGACAGGCTAAAGCTCCCAATTTGATTTATAGTTTTATGTTTTGATACAAGATGTTTGCCCCTAGGTGGTGGGAGAAGAGGGAACTCTAGAGTGAGTGCTAGTATCTTCCTTGCCTAGCTAGTCTTCAAGTCTATTCAAACAATAGATTAGCCAATGTTCTTTATGGCATCTCTAGTATAGGTAAAGATTATTATTGCTTATATTTGTCACAGCACATTTAGCATACTTCTACAAAAGAATTTCTATATTTATCACTAATTCATAATAAGGAAAATGATATTTTATTAATATTGTCTTCATCTTGCAAGTATTTTAGTTAAGTTAATTAGTTGCTTATTATATTTTCAATTATAAAAAATTACAAAAAGAATCAAACTTTCATTCCTATTTTACCATCTTAAGTTTAAGTAAGAATATATTGCGAAGTAAAATTTTGTTATCTAAATTTAATTTTCCCTATGGGTTCGATATTCGGGACTTAATCAGAAAGTTCTATATTACTTGTTAATGTTGCATTTACTTGCATAGTATCCCATATTGAAATATTATAACTACATTCCTGTTTGCTTCATAGTGAAAAATTTACCTAGTTTTTGCTTTGGATCAAGTTTTTGGCTTTATTGCAAATTAAGAATAACTATTGAGGAAATTAATCGTATAATCACATACATCGCATTTTACATCTATAGTTATAAAAAATAAATATCATTGGCATATAATTTTTTATGCATTTATGTTAGGGTTTAAGGACTTAAATTAGATTTAACCAAACTTCTTTATACACTCAGGAGAGGGTAAAGAAGAGATTTGATTCTATTTGTCACTAGCCACATTCACAATTATCACTTTACATTTTCTACATTACCACATAAACCACTATAAGGGAAGGTAGCTTTATAACTTGATAATTACCAAACCAATAAGGATAAGTAAGATTTTGGTAAGAGTAAACCCATATCATAGATTGCAATTTAGTAGGAGTAGTTTGTAGAACCTAAATACAATTCCAATATTGGACTAAGAACTTAACCTGGTAGGCTATAATTTCTCTTACTCACTCCCTTTGGAATCAATATTATGGCCTCGTACAGTTCTGTGAGACCCCTACACTTAGAATTATGACATATCAAAGTTTTTCGTGGTGCTGCAGGGCATATCAAATGTCTTAAGGAGAACTCTCCATACTTCTCCAACTTGACTAACCTAACATAAATTTCTACTAAGCTAGTTGTCTAGCGTGTTTAGATCATTAGAAGGCTACAAACTCAGACCCATATAATTCATTTTGTTGGGAGCATTTTGGGCTTTATAGCTGAACCTCCCCTTATTTTCTTTCTTAGTGGCATCTTTGCCATTTTTGTGGGTATAAGCCCAACCTCATGGCGCTCCACCTGATAGTCATAAGTTAGAGTTTCATTCCTTTATCTTTAGGTCTACTGAGGTTCTCATGTACAATGCAGTTCATGAATTGATGACCTGGCATCTCTGGACGTGTTGGCTTGATTATCTTCACAACTAGGAATACTTAGGATCTTAGTAGCTTAGGAGGACAGATTTGTGGTACCCTAACCCAACTACCTCTAACTTTATGGATTACTTCTCACTTCCTTTGACTACTCCTATTGAGCTCTATTACTCCTTTTATCATTGTTGGTATCATCTCAACGACCTGATTACTTACGAGCTGTTACCCATTTGGGATACAATATTTTTTCCTCTGCCTTTATGGCCTGAATGTGCTTTGGTGTATTGGAATTCCTCGTCAGGATGATTTGGTTAGTTTTTAAGCTTCGTATATTGTGGAGTCTAGTACCCATGTTTGGGCCACGAGAGGCTTACTCTTTGCCTCATAGCTTTGTAGAAGCTTTGAAAGCGTTAGAGCATTCCCCTGTAACATAACTATCCTTTGATAGTGTTATGATAGTTGCCACTACAAATGTAAGCAAAACTCTTTTGGTTCAAGAGTATTCTTGGGCATACCCTAATATGTAATTAACAAAGTGAGATGTGTCCACTTTGGAGCACTCTACACCCCAGAATAAGAAAACATACCAGAATCTCTGATTGTGGATAGTCTACGTAGATATTCTTTTTTAGATATTGGTTCAATGTGATTTCATATGTTCTTATTTGGGTGGAAATACCAAACCATACTTTTGAAATTTGTTACATGTAGGATCTCCATTATCTTTCTCTTATTTTTCTTCTTTGTCGTATGTCCATCTTTTTTGTTCCTTTCTTCTTCTGATCATGCACATGATCTGGAAGACAGACTTATTTAGAAAAGGGAAAGATACAAACAAGGAAAAACTGATGACTCCATTAAAAAATAAAAAGAGAATAGAATAAAAAAAATAGGTAGCACTTGCGTGAGTTCTCCAGATCTTCTTGTATGGTGACCACATCCCAATCTATTGGAAACTTTACAGTCAAGTGATAATTTGATATGATCAGTCAAAAATCATTGAACAAAGGCTGACCAATGTTAGTATTATATGTTGATGGGAAATAAACTTATAATGAATTTCATTATGGCTTGAAATAGCTTAATGTCATTCCTTGAGGTAATTGATATGGAAAAAGTTTTAATTGCTTCCATCGTCTTACCCAAAAAAAGCATTGAGTGGTCAAGAGGGGGTGAGACGTGAAGAAAGTCGAAGCTCATTTTATCAATGACTGACTTGAAAATAATATTTAAGAAGCTCCTTATGTTGATGAGTATACTCCCAATTTGAAATAGGTGATGGGAGCGGTAAAAATAATGGCATCATTGTAAGAATTTTGTCTGGCTGGTAGAATATTTTTAGTGAAGTGGATTGGCGGGTATTGTAAGGTGTGTCATGAGAGTAAGGCTATAGAGCAAACTTCTGAGTGTAACCTTTTTAAGCTAACTTGATGAGCCACTTCAGAGTCTCCTCCAAAGATGGCAGACATTACGCTCATGATGTGCACCTACTGAACTCGGGTGGGTGAGTTAAAAATTCCTTTGGCTAGCTCTTTACCATGTTGTTGGGCCACTACCTAAATTGATACAAATTGTTTAAGCATTTCTACTAGAACAAATCATCAATCAAGTTACAGAGGTGTCAGTATTCTTCAATTTTGAGTTTTTGTCCATGGTATACACACAATTTATTGGGGTCCTCGATATAGCTCCCTGTTTTCATGGGTGGTTCTTTTTTGAAATACTTCATTCTAGATGGCTTCTACTAATTTTTTTTTATCAAAACTCATAGTGGAGTGGGCCATTAAATTTCATGGTTTGAGGGCTGCGTCTTTTTTTCATTGTGTCATTTTATCCATCCTATAAGGTAATAGGATTAATTGTCATGGTGATATCTTATATATGACGCTTGAACCTTTGGGGATGGCTGTGATCCCTTAAAAACAAAACTTGGTGGGTGGGTGTGGATTATGACATTGCCTCCAACTATCTCTTTAAGCACTTTTCTTTGAGGGATACCAATCGGGCACCTTTATCATAGTGAATAAGAAATTTTACTCTTTTGTATATATGCCATTATTAGCCAGCTCTAAAATCTTGGTCAATACCTTAGATCGTGGTAAGCCTAAGGCGCAGTAGAACGAACATTCATTAATTCTATGTATAAAGGTGATGTGTGTGATTGTGGTTTTATGGTCCCAAACTTCTAGCATTTCCCTTTGAAAGTGAGTTATGAATGTGCATAAGGGTTTGCTGTGTTCTTGGCAAAGTTGGAGGAGTGTCTATGAATTTATCTAGGGCTTATGTGCGCTGACAAATTGAGCCATAAATATTCTTCTAAAGTCTTGGAAATAGGTGATTACCTTTATGGTAGGCCAACAAACCATCAAAGTCCCTACTCTCTAAGTGTTGTGAGGAACAGTCAAAACATGCGTGCATCATTGATATTTAGTTGGCGTATCGCTGATTCAAATGAGGCAAATGATTGGCCGGTTCTGACTGTCCTCGATTGGGTACTAGTGTCGGGGGTTTGAAGCATTCAAGTGGTTCAATTTCAGAGATTTTTTATGCAAAGGTGTTCTCAGGTTTTGCAAGTTGTGATGCTTCTATGTACTCATGCCTTCGATATGTCGGGTGATATAAAACTCATGTTATCAAGGTAATGTGTATCTTGCTCTAATTCGAGGTAAAGAGGGATCCTTACGACATTCATGGTGGCTACCCTTTAAAGGTGATGAAATGTTGTTGGAAATGGAAGTTGCACCATATTTGGGTCAAGTGCGCTTCTGTTTTCCTTCATTATTTGTTCTCTGAGTTCATTGATCTAGTGAGTTATAACTCACCTATACAATTCATTTTGTCAAGGGCTTCATGAAGATGGGAATCTTCTCCATGAGTCACTTTTATTCTTGTTCGTGACATGATTCTATCCTCATTCACATTTCAAGGTGTTGAACTCAGATTTTTTGTGAATCACACCCAATTAATAGTTTAAATAAGGGAAAAAAGAGAAAATGAGAGAAAGAAAGAGACTTAAGAGTATGTTACTATTCTTGTACTTATAGTAGGTAGAAGTTACATTGTTAAATGTTTATAATACCCTTTAAATTTTCTATTATCAGTCGGTCATCGTGCCTGTCAAGAAAATCATTACTATGGTTGAATCATTAATCGTGGAATCTCCAATTTACTTACTTGGGCTGCTCATCTATTTATTCAGTCAGGCTTTTCAGTTTAGTCGATTGCATTGTTCACTCCATGTCAATTGATAGCTCTTTGTGCTTGCCGAGATTGACCCTCTGACACATGCCTCGTCCAGGATTACTTGATTTGGTTCAGTATACTCTAATCATACACAAAGTTATTATCCACATATTTTTAAAATAGAAGTAATAAAATAATAATAATAGGCATAAGTGTGAGTGCAGGTCATGATTCATAATCTTTAAGATGACAAGCATCTAAGTTTTTTATTCATATAATTTTGAATTTATTCTAAATACACAACAAGAAATAATAATATTATGCATAAATGTGACTCCAAGCCAACATTCATAATATCTAGGACAAGATTCTGATCTTTCTATAAAAATGGGCTTTCAGCTATCTCAAAATTCCGTAAATGAGGTTATAGGATTGTTGAAAACCAAGTCCTCATTTGGAAGAATTGTACTTGAGGAGAGGCATCTGATTGTCACAAGCTTAGAGGCAAGGGTCTGGTCTTCCTTTAAAAATAGAGTTTCCTACCCTCATTTGAATAGATTTTATGTTAAAAAATTTTGTGATATTTGTAATAATTAAGGTGTGGTTCTAATTCTTATCTAAAAATAAGGTTGATTGTATTCGTTTGAATGAATTAGAATTGATGAAAGATGACTGAGGGTAATAATTATTTATTAAATTTATTTTAAGATGAGCATAATATATGGTTAATTAATCAATTGTTATATTTATTAATTTTAAAATAAACTTAATAAATGAAAAACATTCTGAGTAAATTTTAATTCAAAATATTTTACCCAAATGTTTCTCATTTTTAGTCTAGTTTCCCTATATGTTCTCGAGAGAGAGTCCAAAATATTCATAATTTTGATTATTTCATACAATTAAATTAAATATATTTTTCTTGCCTCTTAAAAATAAATCAAAATAAGATAATCTGATTCCAAACAAAACCTTAAAATAATTTTCTAAAATCTGATTTTTATTAGATCTAGTTCATTTATAGTTAAGAGTTTGGGTTGAAGTTCAATTTTAAAATTTTAATCAAACTCAAATCACATTTGAGTCGAATGTGCATCAGATAGATCAGTTAATTTGAGCTCAAACCAAAGTTTATATAAATATATGTATGAATACAAAAACATATCTTTTATGGGGGCTTTAACAAACATACTAACGAATTCCTATGTATTTACATAACAACTTCACCAAAACTATAGTTTTTGCATATAGAACACCCAGATATTTCATATCACATAAAATCACTATTTAAATTTAAAAAAAATGAAATACACATTTAGTTTGTTTGTAACCCTTATTTATTTATATAATAATGGTTGAATGTGTGTAAAGACTTGATGTGTCATTAACAAATTTTTATCAAGTATGGATCTCAATGTTTTTTTAACAGTGAACATTCTAAATTCAAAATAAAGGTAATTCAAAGCCCTAATTTCAATAATTTTATATTAGACAAGCCATCTTGACAAGATGATTCCAATGATATCTAAGCAGTCAAACTAACTCCCTCAACAAAACAAACCAAATGATATAAAAGTTGGGTCAATCCAAGTCCACTTAAGCCCGGGTCGAGCCATTGATGCACAGTTTAAGGCTTTGGATCATTAATTGAATGCTCAAATAGACTCCAAAATTAACATATTTATAGTCAAATTGAGTGTCTCAACGAGCGGAATTCAACATGCGTGAGATTATTATTTTTAAAGTTTTTAAAGCCTTCAGATCATTAAAAGCCCTTATCATCAAGGGTGATGAATATGGATCATCTGATCAAGTAGATGGGAAAGTTATTCATTAAAAGACCAAAATTCTTACTCTTCAGAGGTTATAAATAAACCCTCTTACTTCACTTGAGGGGGAGGAAGGGGAAGAAGACTTTCATAACAAATTTTGAAGAGAAGACAAGGCGAGTAATCACTGACTTCCTCAGTCGCTAATCATTATCAACCATCACCCGTTAGCCACCATTTTCTGGTGACTATTGCTTGCAACCATAGTAATAAAATTATAGTTTTTAGAATTAAATATTGTTATTACACCGACAACCATTATTGCTCCTTCTAACCATGACTTGTATGATCAATTGTTGTTATTACAATAACTAATGACTTGTGGCCAACTAATACTGCTACAACTTCCCACTACAACATCTATGGTCAACTGTTATAATTGCAAACATTGACTATAATTTATATGAGCAACTATTGTCTTTATAGCAACCAATTATGATCTTTGTGACCAACTATTACTGATACATCTTCTAACTACGATCTCTGTGGTGAACTAGAGCTATGGTGTCTACTAGCTACATCATTTATGGCCAACTACTTTCTTTAAAGCAACCAACTACAACTTTCATGTACAACTGTTACTAGGACAACTATTAACTATGGCCTTTATGGCCCAAGTGTCTCTACTATGATCACAACTACAAACTTCATGGACAACTACTGCCTTTTGTAGCAACCAACTACTTTCATTGTAGTTGACTACTATTATTAAAGATTCTAATTATATCTTTTATGGCTAGCTGAAAATATTGCATCCACTTACTACAACATTTAGGACCAACTATTATCTTTGTAGCAACCAACTACAACATTTTTTATCTAACTACTACCTTTGTAGCAACAAATTAGAACATTTTATGGCCAACTACTACTATTAAAACTTTTAACTACAACCTTTGTGGTCAATTCTTACTATTACAACCATCACTTAAGACTTTGTGAAAAACTATGGTTATTATAGCCAAGATTTGTATTTGTTGTAGCCTAGTTATGGTTGTTATAGATTCATTGTTATTGTACATCAATGACGACCAGCTTTGTAATTTCATCTTCTCCAATTCAGGAGAAAAGTTACCTATGTACTTAAAATTACAATGTGGATTACTTTCAATGTGCTACTCCTAATGAGTTTTTCCCTTTCCAGATTTTCCCATATAAAAGTTATGGTATCTCTTCATGTTACTTCTCTATTATCTATGTATGTGTGTAGGATCTTCGCATGATGCTAAGATATTAAATTATCACTTTATTGTTATGTTGTATTCATCATACTTCAAGACTATAAATTGCTTTTAGGATATCAAAAAATCATTCAAAATCTAATTAATTTTGTCTTAAATTAAATGAGTTATGTCTAACTCAAATTGAGATTGAATTTACTACAACCTACAATCAAAATTGACCCCATCTCATAATTAAATTGTATAAAATCAAAATGATCTTTATTAACAATAGAATTCATTCAAAATTGATATTAATTCAAATAAAACAAGATATGAAAGAGAGAAGTTGATCCATTACCATGGCTATCAATTTTTGACAAGTGTTTAATAGAGAGCATACCTATGAAAACCTAAAAAATGCTTACTCAAGAGCTAGACAACCATTTCTTCCATTCCTCTACTGCGTGCAATACTCATTCGTCTTCTCTCTAAGGCTCATATATAGATATATGTATATAGACACACAAACACACAGTAATCCCCTCTGATTCCATCTCTCCTCTCTTCTTCTTTTTTTCTTTTCTTTTCTCTTTCTTCCGTCCTCTATCGTTAGTCTTCATCTCAATAGAGAATTGAACTTTTTTTTCTTCACTCTTGTCCACTAATTTTTTTCCTGATGGATACACTCTCTAATAACACATTTCCAACTCTTTCCCAAGCATTTTGCCCTCTTTCTTACAATCAAGAAATTTCCATTCCCAACTCCCTCAAGTTTTTGATGAGTCATATCAAAACTATGGCAAATCAACCTTTGACATATGAGAATTATCCTGTCTAGAGAGTTAAAATTCAAAAGCTTCTTACAAAAAATGGATTTGAAAGTTCTTCAGGTTCCTTCACACCAATTCCTCCAAAGAAATATAACAAAACTCATTATAACAAAAATATCAAATATTTTCAACATTTTAACTCAATATCTTCAAAATCTTGGCATCACACACCAATTTAGTTGCCCCTACACATCGGCAGAAAACAAAATAACCTAACTTAAGCACTGACGTCTCATTGAAATTGTCGTACATTACTTAGCATAGCCCACCTTTACTTACATTTTTGGATTAATGTTGTTCTTACCGGAAATTATCTAATCAACAGGCTACCCTTACCAAACACACAGTTTTAATCTACTATTCAATTTCTTGTAAACACTACACATGATTATGAACATCTTTGAACCTTTTGATGAGTTTGTTTTCATTATAACCCCTCTCATGTCCCAAATAAATTCAGCTCAAAGGCTCCCACATTTGTTTTCCTTGATACAGTCAACATCACAAAGGTTATAAATACCTTAATCTACAAAACAATAAGCTAATCATTTCTTGTCATGTTCAATTTATCAAAACCTATTTTCTCTTTTCTATCACTGCCACTCCCACCTCTCTTTAATAACCTTTACACTTCATCCCTCCATCATTCACGATTCCTACTTCCACCTCCCATACATCCTCCTATACAACTCCCTCTCCATCCACTCCATCCTTGGATACCTTCCAATCCCAACTTTCTTGTCCTATCACATTTGAACAACCCACAAATGCATCTCTACATCAGGTTCCCTCACCATCCAAACCACCTTCTCATCCTTCCCCCACATCCCATGATAACTTGTTCAAAAATTAGATCTCTAAAACCTATCAGATTCTTCACTCTTCCACATATTATCACCCATAACACTCCCACATCCCTTTCAAAAGCTATGTCTCATCTGTAATGTAGAAAAGCTATGTCAGAGGAGATTCTCATTCTCCAACAACAAGGCACATGGTCTCTCACTCCACCACCTCCTAACTAACACATTTTGGGTGGAAATCGACATGGAAAATAAAATATCACACAAATGGCTCCATAGCATGTCACAAAGCTTGCCTCATTGCTCATGGGTTCTCCCAATAATATGGTATTGATTATCATGAGACATTTAGCCTCGTAGCCAATTTTCCTACCATTTGAATGTTAATAGCCATTAATAACACTAAAAAATGACCCATTCTTCAACTTGATGTATCCAATGCATTTCTCCCTAGAAAATTAGATGACAGGGTCTATATGAAACAATCCATTGGTTTCATTGATCCTCAATTTCTCACTCATTTCTGTAAACTTTACAAGACTTTCTATGGATTAAAACAAGCAACCAGATAGTGGTACTCTACTTTTGTCAATTCCTTTCCGCAAGCAATTTCACATCCAACAAGGTTGGTCCCTCTGTTGACCTCACTTTTGGTTGAGGTTTAGTTTTTGCTCTTTGGTAGCCTAAGATCTAGCCATAGGACTTTTTTGTTGACTATTCCTATAAAACTAAAAAAGGAACTCAAACCTTTAGAAACTCTAAACTCTTATGAGCTCAACTTAAAGTTCTATAGACTGGTTGGTCCTAACCTCTAACACTTAGTAGGTGGGGCCACTATAGAAGTAGCTCAAGGGGAGTCCCCATAGAACTGTTTGGCCTTAAGGTTGACCCTGGGTGTTGGTCTGGGGCTAGTTCACTCACTTGCACCCACTTTCACTCACAACCCTAAAACTCAGATTTGTTGACTTTCATCCCTTAACATTTTGGGAAAATCATGTAGATGGTCCCCTAGACCCATTGGCCCTAGGCTAGGGTTTAGCTAAGACTAGTACATAGAGGACCCAAATTGGGGTTTTATTGGTCAATAGCTCATATAGGGCGGTTGGCACCCCAATTCTACCAAAATATTCAACTTGGCTTTTTGCCCCCAAATCCACCCATATTACCTAATTACCCTTGAAACCACTCTAAATTTGACCAAAATTCTCAAATTCATCCAAAATACCCAAACTTCTTCAAAAATCATTTCAAATCATTTTAAACTACCAAAATTACCCAAAACATCCCAAAAATTCTAAAATATCCTCAAATTTGCTAAAATTACAAAAATACCCTTGGTAGCCTAAACTTTCCCAAAACCTTCAAAATCATTTTAAATGTCTCCAAAACCAGTTTGGACCCTTCAATTAAACCCAATTTAACCATTTTGACCAAAAAGCCCCAAATTTCCTTTAAAGGCCCAATTTCTCCAAATTTAACTCACATACCCATCAATTTAGCCTCAATCCTCCCCAATTTCAATTCNTATTGGTCAATAGCTCATATAGGGCGGTTGGCACCCCAATTCTACCAAAATATTCAACTTGGCTTTTTGCCCCCAAATCCACCCATATTACCTAAATACCCTTGAAACCACTCTAAATTTGACCAAAATTCTCAAATTCATCCAAAATACCCAAACTTATTCAAAAATCATATCAAATCATTTTAAACTACCCAAATTACCCAAAACATCCCAAAAATTCCAAAATATCCTCAAATTTGCTAAAATTACAAAAATACCCTTGGTAGCCTAAACTTTCCCAAAACCTTCAAAAACATTTTAAATGTCTCCAAAACCAATTTGGACCCTTCAATTAAACCCAATTTAACCATTTTGACCAAAAAGCCCCAAATTTCTTTTAAAGGCCCAATTTCTCCAAATTTAACTCACATACCCATCAATTTAGCCTCAATCCTCCCCAATTTCAATTCTAAACTCAAATTCATCTTTCATATGATGAATTTAAACTAAATCCAAGCATAATTGATCCACTTTGAGCTCAATTTTAATCCAAATTAAAACCCCAATTTTGACCCTATAACTTAATCTCACCTAATTGAACCATATAATCCACTCAATTGCCCCAATTTGAATCCTAAATTCTTCCTAACAATCCTACACATCAAATTGGACCTTCAATTGGCCTTGTTCAAGCCTTAATTTCACTCAATTTCAACCCACATTCAAAATCCCCAAATTTGCCCCAAATTGGTTGTCTCCAAATTCCACCAAATGGAATGCCCAAAATTGACACCCAATTTATGGTGAAAACTCTTCATGACATTCCTCTAGACCATTTAGAACCATCAATTTGGATCTAACCCAACCTTAGCCTAACCTAAACCCAAGTTTAACCCAACACCCCCAAATTGACCATATGCCCAAAATCCTCCAAATTAAACCTCCAAACCAATTAAAAATCACTTCAAATCTTTTCTAGACTTCTCATGACAATTACCCACACAAAATTTCTCAATAAATTGAGTTCAATAGTGTGGCTAGCTCAACCAAAAATCCACATCAAGCCACTTGACCCAAATAGACCCTTTCACCTAAATTGACTTAATCAAACCAAATTGGTCAACCAAGGACCCCCACAGCCACAAAGCTCCTCCCAGGATAAACCATCCTAAATGCAACCAAGTGAGCAATGGACCAATGGGTCTCTAAATTAAGGGATTTCATCCCATTTTTGGGCCTTAACAAATAAATCTCCTCCAGCACGACAAACTATTGAGGGTTAATCATAATTAACCCTCTTCCTAGCTCACCTGATAACTTCCGCTATTTTGGCCAACCACTCTACTCTTCAAAAATTTCTAAAGTCAGGAGCCACCACCCCAAAATCAAACCAAATTTTAACCCTAGAGGCCTGCTCACCTTAACTTCTCTTTAGAGCTCCTCAGCTCTCCTCCTAAGCAACTCTTTGCACCCATCAATTGGCTCTAAGCTCCACCCTAAGCCCTTTTATTTAAACCTTACTCTCCATGGCCAAAGGAGAGGTGTTCCAAATCCTTGGGGAACTATGTCAAAATTTAACCAGAGACTATCCAAGCATTGCTCAACTTAAGCCAACCATTTTCCCTCTATGATTCCCACTATGAGAGCCCAATTTTGAGTTCAAACTTTCATCTCAGTTCATGACATCTCTCCACGGTCCACCAAACTTAAATTAATTGTGCACACACCATCCATAGAGTAAGAGGAGTTGATTCCACATCAAAGCCCCCTCTGAAACAGTCTCTAGGATACCTCTAGACCAACTCCTGAAATCCACCTTGGTCTAAATCATACCTAGACAATTCACCAGGGCATAGGACTACATCTTGAGGTTCTTTGGACTCAACTGAAGCTACCACAACCATCTAATTGAGGCATCCCCTCTTAGACAAAGTTGTTGAGCTTTAACTTTAACTGGAGCTTATTTTAACTCTCCATGAGTAATGGCATGATTTAATACTTGATTAAGCATATAGATGTGTTCATCTTGAGTAGATGAAGGTTTAAAAACAAACCCCATGTGATTTGGTTGAGTCTAAGCAAAGATCTTAAGGTTTTAGTGCGGACGGTTTACGGGTTAGGTCACTTGAGGATCATGAACGGATGTTGACTGATTGTGTGTGTATCTAATGGATGGAGGAGATTAAGCTAGACAGACTTGGTGCGTGAAATTCGAACCACGTCTGTCAGCACTATTTTGGGTTATGGAGTTGCCCATTGGAAGCTGGTCAGCCCCCAGAATCAAAATCTCGTCGTCCGCTTCGGAAAGGCATTTTAATTTATATATAAATATATGAAGTTTAGAAAAATATGAAATCAAAACGACTCCATATTTTTAATAGTTTAAATGAAAGAGCACTATACCTCAAACCCTGTATCTATCCCGAAAGATAAACAAAAGACTTGAGGGGGAGACTCGATCAAATAAACTAAGAAATATATGATATTTGTTTTGTTTGTAAAATCAATTTTATTTTCCAACAAGTTTTTCTATTTAATATGAAGAATTAAATAAGGTTTATATTAAGCTGGGTTTGGAAAAACTTCTTATAAGGTCAAGCCTCTATAATTAATTACATTTTAGATAATCAAATTCACCTAAGAAAACTTTCAATAAAAATCAGGGAATATTATCTTAAAAGAGGTCAAAAGGATAGGAATTTTCAATGAAATAGGACAAAAAGGTGTGATAAGGAAATGTCTCAAATTTGGAACATTTATTGTAGAATCTAAAGGAGGAAGAACTAGGGGATGTCACAAATCCTGAGGAGAACCTCAGTGACTTCCCAAGCAATCGTAATATTTGGTTTTAGTTTTGGAGAGAAATATTTAAAAGTTTCATCCTGTCAATTTTCTTTTTTTAGGACTTACATTCATGTGAAATGATCACATAAATGACCTGGAAGATGTGAGGGTTTAGGTCATGATAAACGACAACCTCGGAATTCTAAGATTAGTTAGGGCTTATATTGTACAGCAAAGCTATACAAAAGGCCTAAAGAGAAGTTGAGGATTTATGTTGCATAATCAAACAACCTCAAAATCCTATGGCTTGTTGTTTAATTCTAAGGAGTGGTTTAGTTGATGAAGACACGTTTTGTTGTTGAAGATGGTCGTGCTGCCCACAATGTTAGCTCCAAGCTCCTCGCCATGAAGAGTTTAACTTTTTTAATGTGTCAGGTTATGATGTCAAATAAAATGTTCCTATGGTTATGGTTCTTTAAATATTATGGGGGCATATTAAAATTGATTAGAGTGACACCGGTTAGAATCCTAAGGTTCCCTCATTTCGGTACCACTATTTTCTTTTGGATTCACTTAGTCCAAATGAATTTACTATACTCAACTTAATGGGTTCCATACTTTCATTTAAACCGTGGGAAATCTCATTAGCAACCATAGGTTACCTCCTCTGAGGGATTCCCGATCATCTGATAGAGACATTTTAATTTAGTTGTAACTGTTGTTTTGAGATATTTGTGATTAAATTTTGAGTTGTTTTATATTTTGAATGTTGTGTTGGTGAATTTTATCTTGGTTAATTTTGGTTTTGGTTTTGGTTTTACGGCTATCCTAGCAGTTTTGATTTTTATGCAGGGTGACATCGTTGCTTAACATGCAAGCTCGAGACAAGAAGCACAGAAAGTTAAATGCATTAATTTAAAAACCAACTTGTTGATTCTTCTCGTTTCACCACCTGAAAGGTTAGTATTTGCAAAAAATGTATATGATTTTGCAAGGAATTTAAATTGCAGGAGTAGACGAAGGTTTAGCTACCAAACCTCAAGTTATGATTTTATTGAACCCAGAAGATCCTAGTAGGTGATTTTAGAACAAAATA
>NEWO01000163.1:103691-123047 GCA_003013225.1 Phalaenopsis aphrodite | reverse complement strand
AAAGTTTTTATTTATGAGAAGAGTATTAGCGGTTTTCCTAGGTCAGAGAAATACTTAGACAAAATTTCATGGCTTTTTGAATTAAATTATTATTATTATATTATTATTAACATGTTTCAATGATTTAATTAAATATAAAATATTGCTTTAATTACCAAAATTATTTTTACATTTTTATTAGACTCCTCTGAGTTCAAAAAACCCAGAGAATCAAATTTTGTATTTTTATGATTTTTAATTTATTCATTATAATTATTTTAATGGGAAAAATAAGGAAAATTCATTTATAAGCTTTTAAAATTTATTTTTAATTTACGAAAATTAGGAAAAATATTTTAATGAGTCTCAAGTGATCAGGAAACTATTAGGAACATTTTGAAATATTTTGTTTTTTTTTAGATTTTTGATTATTTTTAAATTAAAAATAAAGCTAAAAAATTAAGTATTTTCTAAAAAATAATTTTATTTTCCCAAGTGCCTCTTATCACAAGAAACTTAGAAAACAACTTTTCATAATTTTCCCAAGTTTATTTAATTTAACATAATTATTTTTGTATAAAAATACAAGGTTCTTTAGAAAATCAACTTTAATGCAAACTTAATCAAATAATTTTCAAATTTTTACAGTGGATAAATATGATTTTTATAAACAATGTGAGATTTATTTTGTCAATTTTGGATAAGTATATAATTTACATAAATTAAAATAAGATATTTACATTTAATTAAATATAGAAATTTACAAGATAATTCAAGACATCATGATATTTTTCCTTGACCAAAGGAAACCTACTAAAATTATTCCCATAATTTCTCAAATGATATTTTGATTTATATAATTAAAATAAACAAAAATGGTCATCCTAGCTTGAAAATTAGGGCTAGAAGCTTAGAGATGCCCTTTAACCTTGAAAAAATTAGAGGACATAGTATCTATTATGAGGAACAAACCCTCAAAATTTTAAGCCATGGTGAGCAAAACGTTTGATCATAATGAATTAAAATACTCCAAAGGGTATTTAATTCATTAAAAATCAGGGAATAAGAAAATAATTTTTATTTTTAGTTCAAATTATTTTCTTCTGTTCATTGAGCAAGAAGATATTTTTTATTTTATTTTTATAATTTTTCTAGAGAAATATATGGATTTTTAAAGTTCAAGTTTCAAATAAATTCAGAAAATCCATATTTTTCTACTTATCCTACGCGACGCCAACTCAACCTACGATGGATTCAAACTCACACGCGACACACTCCCATTCGTCGCCGCCATCCACCACAGTAGCCACGCAGCCCACTGTTCACATACCTTAAGTATGTCTGACTTGATCTCCTCCGTTGATTAAATAAATGTGCGATTGGATGGCTCTCCGTTATCATCCCCAAGTGACCTATATAGTAAGTCATTCACACTAAAACCTTAAGATCTTCATCTAGACTCAACCAAATTACATGGGGTTGGTTTCTAAACCTTCATCTACTCAAGACTAACATATCTATATAGTATATACGATATGAAATACAGTAAATATGTATAATGAATCAAAAATGGCTCGGATTAGGATTGAGGTTTAATGCCTTTGTCTGAGAGGGGAGGCCTCAATAAGATGGTTGTGGTAGCTTTGATTGGGTCCAACAAACCTCCAGATGAAGTCCTAGGTCCTAGTGAATTGTCTAGGTATGATTTCAATTAAATTTGATTTCAGGTGTTAGTCTAGAGCTATGTTAGAGGTTGTTTCAGAGAGGGCTTTTGTGGGGAATCAACTTCTTTCACTGTGGAGATAATGTGTGCACAATTAATTGAACTTTGGTGCACTTTGTTGGAGTTGAGAGATCTGTCCTGATTTTAAGGCAAATTTCAGTGAAGAAATTGGCTTTGTGGAGTGGTTATGAGTGACTGAGAGTAAGGGGATTACACTTAGGATGGTTTGAAGAAGCTCTTGTGTTTGACTGAGTTTCCCCAAGGATTTTAGCACTCTCTTCCTTGGTCGTAGACAGGACATTTTAAAGCCATGGCTGTCTGGTGGAGCTCAGGGCTGGGAGTTGGGTGCTAAAGCATGCTGAGGTGGAGGGAATAAGAACTCAAGCATCCAACTAGAGTGAACCAAGTTAAAGGGGTTTTAATTTTCGGTTTTGTCCAATGAGGGCACCTTTGGGCCAGTTGTTTCCGACGGCTGATGTGGTGGCTGGCCAAGGTATGGTCTCTTCTTGGCTCAGGGAGGCCAGAGGATGCTTAATGATGGTTAACCCCTAATAGTATGGCATGATGAAGAAGATATCTCAAGTTTAGTCTCAAAAGAGGTGAAATCCCTTAAATTAGGGGATTTTACTAAAAGTGCTATGTCGGAAGACCAATTAGCTGACATTGTCACCAAACTGCTCTCTATGTCTCATCACCATTAACTCGCCAACAAGCTGACTATCACGTCAACTGCTAGTCATCTTGAGGGAGTCTTAACAGAGAGCATGCCTGTGAGATCTTCTAAAATGCTTACTCAAGAGCTGGACAACCATTTCTTCTTTTCCTCTACTGGATTTCGGTCTTTGGTTTGCTCTCTAGGGCTCAAGTATCTCTAGTATGTCGTGGCTTATTCTATTACTCTTGTATATAAATGAATATATATATGTGTATATATATATATATTAGCATTTTTGCATTTACAAGCATACCCTAAAGCTGCTATAAAAAAGTTACTGTGAAATAAATAAATGTGTGTAAACACTTATCTTCTCGATAGTAATGAAATTCTGAAAGTCTTCTTTGGATTCATTCAAAGAGAGAGATATCAGTGTTCGTTGCCACATGGGGAAATTCACATTCCTGTCCTATGACGTGAAGTATTTCTACTGTTGGAAAAAATTATGAGCAAAATAGGTTTGCTGTCTCATTCACACTTATACGAATAATAATCTTTAGGGGGAAAATGTAGCTCAGAATATTCTTAGAGAATTTTCATAAGAATATATTAAAATTTGCTGAATTTATTTAGAGCTATGTTTAATATATAAAAATATTATACTATGTATATAATTATTCTATAGTACTTATAATAAATGGAATGAGGTTAGCTGGTGAGGTAAAGAAAAAGAACAAAAAAAGAATGAGGTATTTATGTACTTACCACCCAATTTTTATGTACATCTATCTAACCACAAAACTCTACTTTTTGCACCCACACACCCAAATCTTTCATATCAAATGAAAAATACTACTTTTTTAACTAACAAAAAAATACAATTTTTTTATCCCTTAGCTAAGTTAAAATTTAGGTATTAGATATGTAAATACACAGGAATTTATTGGTATGTATGTAAGAGCCTGTTTGGAGCAGCTTATAAGTGTGGCGGCGTTCAGCTTATAAATGCGGCAGTATTTCTGAAAACACCGTCTAACCGTTTGGTTTGCGCGATTTTGAAAATGTTGTCTGCCGCGTTTAAGTTTTTTACATTAAATGTAGGTCGCAGTCGCGGTCGACCCGCGGGCCGCGTTTCAGGATAAGCTATTTATTCTGAAACGCACAAGCTGCCCCAAAGAGACCCTATGGGCTGGTTTGGGTCGGCTTATAAGTGTGGGGGCGTTTTCAAAATGTCGTTGTATCGTTTGGTTAGCGCGATTCGCCAGTTTATCCGAAACTGTGTTTGGGTTTTTAATTAAACACAGGTTGCGGGCCGTGTTTCAGAATAAACAGTTTATTTTGAAACTCACAAGCTGCCCCAAACACACCCTAAAATGAGATGTCAAACTTGATCTGTTTTATTTCGGGGAAGTTTATGATTTCTAGATCATTAACTGAAGCCATTCTTCCGCTTTTTAGGAATAATATCTATAATTAGTTTCCTCGTAATTCTTATATGATTAGAAATTGTGAATGACAGCGAAAACGGGAAGCAAACGGTAAAAAAAGAATCAAAATCAGCGGTT
The DNA here is from genome assembly GCA_003013225.1 of Phalaenopsis aphrodite. Classification (NCBI taxonomy): domain Eukaryota; kingdom Viridiplantae; phylum Streptophyta; class Magnoliopsida; order Asparagales; family Orchidaceae; genus Phalaenopsis; species Phalaenopsis aphrodite. The sequence goes on along the minus strand of NEWO01000163.1, from coordinate 119,125 downwards.
ATTCTAAGTGGCGGTATCCATATTCGTCCAATTTACCTAAGCCTTAGCTAAGCTTTTCCCTAAGCAAGAGGGCACTTTCGGCACTTTCTCACAAATACGTTGGCATTTTCCACATTGCGGATTTGGATATGTGTATATAAATAACCAAATCCGAAAGCCAGAGCACTAACTGCGGTTCTCCTTTGATTTGTTTTCCCCTCTCCGAGGAGGAAGAAGACGATAAAAGAGAGAGAGAGAGAGAGAGAGATTAGGACGCGATGGGGGAGAAGGGATTGAAGCTGTTTGGGGTGACGATCGTTGATGGGGAGAGTTGGAGGACGGAGCAAGAGGCGGAGACGAGGGATTTGAAGGGGGAAGGGATGGAACAGGGGATGAAGAAAGGTATGCTGAAGAGCAAGAGCATGGGGAACCTGGTGGCGTCCGGCTCGACATCATCGGGAGATCATGGAGCCGGCGATGATGGGTATCTTTCAGATGGTGCGCTTCCCAAGTCGTCCAGAAGGAGAGAAGGGCAGGAAAGGAAGAGAGGTGATTGGCGGATTCTAACCATCTTGTCATTCGTCCATTCGTCAATTTTTGCCTTGTTTGTCGGGATTTAGTTAATTGGTTTTTTAATTCTGGCTGATGTCGGAAATCATTATTTTTTTTTTACCGATGTTATTGGCTTTTCATCCAACATTTTTGTGTCAAACTGTGGATTCTGGTGTTTGTAGAATGGACTGAACAAATCTGGTGATGTTTTGAAAATTTTTTATTGTTGTTATGGTTCTTTCGTTTTTTTATTTTATCATTATTTTTATTTTATTATTATTATTTTATTATTTTTATTTTTTTTTGTACTATGATAAGCGTAATGTAACCTAATTCATTCATTGTTTGATTCAAATTTTTGTGTCTTCAATGTTTTGAATTTGTTTTTGATTCAGTTTAGTTGATTCAATCCTTGCCTACCGTTAGTTTTCTCTTTTTTTATTGGCGGAATATGGCGCCATTGATTATTGTAAGACATCAGATTTCATCTTTCATCTGATATTTTTCTTAGATTTTACTTCTTAGATTTTTCTTGGTGGAGCTGATATGCCCGAAAGAAATTCGATAGCCCTCCGTCGCTCCTAATTTTTTATATATGTTCTTCTCTATTTTCCTATGGTGATTCCTTTCAGAATGTTTTTGTTAATCTATCTATTCAAAGCGTCTACAAAACTAATTACAATTTAAAAATTATGAAAAAAAGCATCTCTTTTTGTTTTTGCTGTTGTTGTTTGTTTTTTTTTTTCCCTTGGATTGAAGTTAAAACTATTTAGCTCACAAGCAAAAGTTATTTGATTATTCTGGTTCTGAAGAACATTGGTTCATCATGCTTAATATTTCTTTCGTGATTTTTTTTTCTCTCAACATTCCATAAACTTTATATGTGAACCATTATAATTATGTTGCCATCATTTCCTCTCTTTTCAATTCTGCTGGCATCTTTTATTTATTTATTTTTTATTTCGGAGAAAGATATGCTCCCAAAGGATAATTTGTGTGATTCCAATCCTTGACCTCTTGTTGAGAGACTATACCTTCAACCACTATGTCATGAATAAGAGTGTCAGTGATATATTTTATTTCATTATAGAAATTGGTTACCATGGTGCAATAATTTTCCTCACAAAAATGATTATTTATTTAGTTGGTCGTTACTCTTTTTTAAATATACAATAATGTTGGCAAAAATGCAAGACTTTCCAAATTTTTAACTTGTATAGAATCACTTGCTATTTTCTTTTGAATATTCTTAAAGGGTGAATAAAATGCATACATTCCATAGTAAGCTTGGGGGATGAGTAATTAGTGAACACTATTATTGTGCACCTATAATCAAACTAATCAAGTCAATCAAGTTGCTAAGAGAACTTGAACAGAATAACAAACTGATTCTTGTAAATTAATTTGAAATATTACAAGTAATAGCTTGCCGCTTCTTTAAGTCACCTACCTCAAATCGTTCAAGATTGTATCTTGCCATATCATCCAAATTTGCCTTACATACTTAGTTGACACTCTGTATTGAGTTTCTAAACATGCTTGCTTGTGGACTGATGAAGGTCGAGATGGAACTTTTATATACTTCTACTAGGGCTTCGATCGATAAGAATGAAAACTATACTGCGGAATAGGATCACACTAATTCAAGAAATTCAAAACAAAAAAAAAATCTAATAAAAACACAACAAAATGGTTCCAGAAAAAACAAGCACGGGATTTACTGTGGAAAACCCCGAGAACGGGAAAAAATCATGAAGCCGCACCACCAAAAAGTTTTTACTTTGAAGAACTAGAAATAGACAAACAACTCACTTAAATCTCCTCTCTACAATGAATAGAACTTACAAAACTTTGCTCCAAACATTTCCTCTTGGTTTCATAGGAGGAAATGTGCATTAAGAATCTCAGATTTGACTCTTCTCTACTTCACGAGAGCTTTGTTGAAAGAACTACACGCAAGAATGATACAATTGTCGCTCAAAACCACGAATTTAAGGAACTTAACAGGATGAACCACTTAGCGGTGTGCTCACACCGCGTATCGGTGTAATTATTGTGCCTGCTCGGGATAAAACTGTGTTGATCGACCCTCAGCGATGTGGTCATGCTTATTTCAGCATGTTTATGCCAACCAGTGTTGGCGTAGCTATGCCTATTTTAGGTGTGGCTATGCCAAGTCTATGTGCTGGCACTTTTGCGGCTGTGTGCTCCTGCGACTGTTGTGGGCTTCGTTAAATGTTGGTGTTTTAAGATCCACAACATAACAATCTCCATTTGGAGCTTGATAGCACCTAACACCGATCATCAATCAAAGTTTTCATCTCCGCTTATACCATTTTCATGGTAACGTACCATGGTGTGATTCACTCCCATTATCAACCTTCATGGACTCTAACGAAAGGCTAGCATAGTTCCAGTTTTCTGACAATCGTCACTTCCATCAACATATCCACGGAATTCTGAGCTGTGTGTATTTTCTCCAAAAACAACTACTCATCCTTCATGATAGAACGTATAAAGTGACATATCAGTCATATATGTATTGTCCTATCATGAAAAATAATATTCATAGCGAGATGAATTGCATGCATACTATCTCTATGAAACTTTCCAATCCGCTACTCCTCCCACTTCGTTTTGCTTTTTAGCCAAATCATCTCCTTGCTAACCTCAGTGCTAACAATGTATTTGGCCTCCGTAGTTGAAAGTGCAATAATTTTTTGCAGACTGGAAACTTGACTCAGCTTTGTTTCCCAAAGTAATGATATGCTCTATTGTACTTCTTTTACCAACCAAATATTCCACCAAATCTAAATCTACACATACTTGTAGATTAATTCATGCATTTTCATAGTAAAATAACTTGTTTACTTTGCCCGTCAAATATCTAAGAACTTATTTTACTACCTCCTAAGGATGCCTGCCTGGGTTACCCATGTACCAGCTGACCACTTCTATTATAAATGCAATTTTTGATCTCATACAACTCATAGCATATATTAGATTTCCAACTACTAAAGCATGCAGAGTTCTCCCCATGTGTATTTGTTCTACTTCAGATTTAGGTAATTACTCATTGGATAGTTTGAAGTGACTACCTAAGGGGTACAAACTAATTTTGTCTCCCTCATGTTGAACCTCTGTAGGATCTTCCCTGCAAACTCAGGTTTCTCTATAGTACCATATAATGATAAATATAATTTTTCTGATACAGTAAATCCTTCACTTACAAGCATCCTTCAGCATGTGATCTTCATTCCATTGAAATTCTTCACTTTATACTTTTTTTCGTCGGCCATTGCCCCTACTCGAATCAAACACTCTACTTTGATACCACTTATTGGGATGGAACTTTATATGCTTCTATTAGGATTTTAGTCAAATAGATTTAAAAAAATTATACCATGGAATAGGACAGCAATGATTTGAGAAATTCGGAATAAGAAAAATCAAATAAAAGTACAAGGAACAATTCTAGAAAAAAACAAGCATTGAATTTAACTTTGAAAAACTCTAGAATGAGAAAAAGCTAAGGAACCACATCACTAGAAATTTTTACTATGAAGACTGTAAATGTACAAATAACTCATTCGGGTCTCTTTTTTACAATGAATGGAACTTACAGGACATTGTTCCAAAATCTTCATCTCAATCTCGCAAGAGATACTGTATATCAAAATTCTCTTCTTTGATTATTCCCTTATTCACGAGAACTTTATTAAAAAACCACACATGAGAATGAGCCTGCTCAGGATCAATCTGTGTTGATTGACAATCGGTGGCATGATTAGGCTGAACGTCATAGCTACACCCTTTTTGAGGTATGGCTTTGCCAGGTACATTTGCAACCATTTCTGTGACTGTGAGCTCTTGTAGACACTATGGGCTTCTTCGACTGTGGATGCTTCAGACTCCACAGAATAAAAATGAAGTGGCTCATTCACAAAGGCTAACTTACTAGCTTACCAATGAATCATCACTTGAAGAACTTGAAAAAGAAACTCACCTTAAATTTGGAACTCTTCTAAAGTTTCTAACTAGTGACCATCATAAATCAAATTCACCCTCTACTTAGAATGCTGCATAAGTGTACAAGTCATGTATTTTTATGTAAATCATTATATATATAATTTTGAAATTAAATCATAAGTGTGGGTTTAACTTTGTGGAATTACTTATACTCAATATTCCCCCTCTTCTCTTCTCTTTAGGCTGCAACTTTTTCTCTTGTAAGGACTTATCATATTTCCATTGTATATCTAACAATTATTACTCAATGCATTGTAGAAAGGCTAATTCATTGGTTTTGTTCATAACCTCTTATGTCATAGTGTTGGAAAAAGCATAGCTCTTAAGCCTCACCTACAGACTTTTAACCATCCTAATTTTAGTACTATGCATGTTTCCTATGCTTGGTTATGTGATTCCATCTTGCTACTGCGATTTTTTTATTATTATATCTAATTTGGGCCTATATATGTCTTCTGGCTAGTTGTGTGATTCTTCATTTATTGTTCTGAATCACTAACGATAACATTTTTTTATGTTATTTAGGAGTTCCCTGGACCGAAGAAGAGCATCGAACATTTTTAGCTGGGCTGGAAAAGCTTGGGAGAGGAGACTGGAGAGGAATCTCAAGAAACTATGTGACCACCAGAACTCCAACCCAAGTTGCCAGCCACGCCCAGAAATATTTTCTCAGGCAAAATAATCCCAACAAAAGGAAAAGGAGAACCAGCCTCTTTGATGTGGTTATAAGCAACAAGGTATATCAAAATTAATCTTACCATTTCCACATGGCTGCTAACCAATGTTACTTTTCTTTCTTCGTTCTTTCTCCTCAATAACTAATCTACTCTTTGTAGGCCAGAAACTCGGAGACTCCCCCTCTTTCACCATTGAAGAGATCTGAAGATCCTTTTGAAGAAACTGATCGCCTCAACCACAACAATCATTCAGTAGGTCTTCCCATGCAATTAATTTGATTTTTACTTCTCCATGGATTCATTTTGTGAGCATATATGTTAGAAATTACAAAGTAAGCTTCCCTAAAAATGATTAAAATAACTGCAGACTGGATCCCCCTCCTTCATTTTTTTCCCAATGGTATCTCCAGGTGCAGAAAATTGCAGCAGTACTAGCCTTAATCTCCCAAAAATCGGTTCAGTGGTAATTATTTGCAAAAAGCTTCATTTTATTTCAGTATTCACATTCTAAACTCATATTTTGAATTTAAAACAGGGACAGGGCCACCCCACCTTAGCCCTCACCCCAACCATTGTTACTCTTGATCAACCTGGTATTACTTCACTCAATTTACCTGTGCCTCCTCGCAATCCTCAAACATTGGTTATTTCTGCAACTACTGCAAATAAGGATTTGGAACTCAGCATCGCGCCTCCGCAGCCTCACAGTAACTTGGCCACATTGTCCCCAGGCACCATTCGAGTTACCTAATTAATTATTTACTCTCATTTGTTCTCTGTGCTTCCATCCCAAACACAAGCTTAGAATTTTTTTTTTTTTTGTTTAGTAAATGTCGGTCATGTTTAATGCTACAAACTACTTCATAAGTTTATGCACTTTCCTTTCTCTCCTGGGATCAGATAATGAAGGTTTTTGTTTGGGTATTTGAGAGACCGATAGCGGGGATGTGTTGTGTCGACTATAATTTTTGTTCACCAAAAATGTTTCTTATAATTTTTTATTAATAAAACTATGTTGATTGATGGTTTATGCTGAGTTAGGGAAATTAGCTGCCTGAAGACAGGTTAAAAAAAGTAACAGTTTGTTTGATAGTTTGTAGTGGAGGGAATATTAACACATAAATCATTAAATTGAAGATTTTCACTGATTCTCTTTCAATCTTCCTTTTCTTTTTTCTTTCTAATTGCTATTTTATTCAAAAAAAAAAAAAAAGATTTCTAGTTTGATATTTTAAACATGCATTTTTCTGGGGCGGTTATATTCATATCACACAGTTGATATGTATTTATGGATTTAGGCCTCATTTCTGCCAGCTTATTTGACGTTGTGCATTCTGAAAATGCCAGATAAAGCGTTTGGAAATAGTGGCACGACATCAGTTGTTAAAAAATTATGTTAAATGAAGGCCATGGATTCGACCCCACTGCCCGCGTTTCTTCGTGAACCCATTACTATACTACCCTTGCACTCCCCTCTCACCGTTGCCCTTTCTCTCGCATTTCTTCTACCCCGTCACACCCATCTCGATCGCCCCTCTCCTGCGCCTTTCTTCGGTGGCAGTGGGTTGTCTTTCTACTCTTTCTATGGTTATTGTGCTCTCCATCCTCCCACAGTGTCACCATTTTTTTATGGAATGACTTTCTCTTTGCGATTTGTGGCTTTGTCACTTGCGTTTTGAAGTGAGAATTTGGATTTTGCTATTTCTGGCTTTCTCATTTGTGCTTTGATGTTAGAATTTAGATTTTGTGATTTGTGACTTTCTCTTTATGATTTTTAATTTGGACTTTGTGAATTTGTGATTGAATGTAATATGAAGTAGGGTTTTGTCTATACCTTTGATGTTTGAGTTAGAATTTGAGAAATGGCTGAAGGAGACTGCTTGATTTGTTGACAGGAAAGTTTGAAGTGTGTCCCTCTAGGTGGGTTTTACCTTTGATGATTGAGTTAGAATTTAAGAATGGTTGAGAGAGGGTGCTTTATTTGTTGATAGCAATGTTTCAGGTGCCTTGTATGTAGTATTTGTTATGAAAAACGATAGCAATAAAGAGAAAAACAGATCGAGAAAAAATTATACCAAAAAAAGGTGACACAAGATTTACATAGTTCGGCAAATCGTCTACGTCTACGGAGCTGCTGAGGATTCTTTTACTTCAAAGAAAATACACCATGGAGCGCCTCAATGTTTACAGAAAAACTCAAAATTTTTCTTTGTCTCTCTCTCTCCTCCTCTCTCTCTCTATCTCTCTCTCTCCTTTTCTCTCTCTTAAAAGAGCTACAGCCAAGGGAAGAAGAATTTCATAAGCCACCATAAGCCACCTAGCAGAGAAAGGAGATTAGATTAATTGGAGAGTGATTCACCTGGGTTTTGCATTTTCCAATTTATAACCAAGCAAGTAAGCCCACTTAAGGGAACCATAATCCTTATTTAGCAATTCTGCAGGCGAGATTCTAATACGGGCAACACAGGAACGTGGAGAGGAGGAGAAATGCTGAGCTTCACGTGGTTACGCGGTTACGTGGTTCAGCAGAGAAGGAAAGAGGCGGGGGATCGGGCGTGCAGCAGAGATTAAGGAAAGTTATTAAACTTAATTTTTTGTTTAATGACTTGCCTAAGCCGCAATGGACAAAGCTCCACTTTCTCAACAATTCTCCCACTCGGAGACTGTGACACTGACTGCACCACTCATTGGCTGGATCGCCCCTTTTTCTTCAAAAGTGATATCCTCCACCTCTGCAACTCCATTCCTATGTCTTCACACTAGAAAACCAACTGAAGTTGAGCACAACTTCAGTTTCTTAAGGGTAACCCCTTTAGTCAACATATTAGCAAGGTTCTTGCTTCCACAAATTTTCTTAAGCAATAGTTGTCTGTCGTCTTATAAAGATCGAATGAAGTGATACATGGCCTGAATGTGCTTGGTCCTGATTGAAAAGTTAGATTCCTAGCAAGTAATATGACGCTCTGACTATCACTGTGGAGAGTTCCTTTCTGAGCCTCCTTACACAATTCTTCCATGAAGCTTTGCAGTCATATCATCGTTTTTGCAGCCTCTGACACTGCAACTTACGCAACTTCTATAGTGGACAGAGAAACTGTCTTCTGTGGATTTGAGCCCCATGACACTGCAGTATCATCAAGAGTATAAATACAACATGTAGTACTCTTCTTACTATCAATGTCTCCAGCTAAATCTGCATCAACATAGCCTTGTACCTCTAGGCTCTTTCCTGAGAAGCACAAGCAGGTTTCTGAAAAGCCTCTTAAGTACCTCAGGATCCACTTCACAGCTTCCCAACGTTCCTTCCCTGGATTACTCATGTATCTACTCACGACTCTCACTGCATGGGCAATATTCAGTATGGTGCAGACCATAACATACATAAGTGAACCAATAGCTGAAGTATAAGGAACCTTACTCATGTAGTCTTATTTCTCCTCTGACTTGGGTGACTGATTTTTGCTAAGTCTGAAGTGACTGCCCAAAGGTGTGTCAACTGGCTTGGCTTTGTCCATATTGAACCTGCTAAGCACCTTTTTCACATATTCAGCCTGTGAAAGCCTTAACGTGTCTCTGACTCGGTCTCTAACAATTCTCATGCCAAGTATTTGCTTTGCCGCTCCTAAATTTTTCATTGCAAAGTGCTCTGATCTTCAGATTATTGATCTCATCAATGCTAGCCCCTGCAATAAGCATATCATTCACATACAATAACAAGATGATATAGGAACTGTCAAAGTACCTAACATAACAACAGTGATCAGCCTTGCATCTTTTGTACCCAGCATTTTGCATGAAATTATCAAACTTTTTGTACCATTGTCTGGGAGCTTGCTTCAGTCCATACAAAATTTTTTCTTCATTCTGTAAACTGAATTTTCTTTTCCTTATACCATGAACCCTTCAGGCTGGTGCATATAGATGTCTTCTTCAACGTCTCCATGAAGAAAAACTGTCTTCACATCTAATTGCTTCAGGAATAGATCTTCGGTAGCAACCATAGCCAGGACCATCCTAATGGTTGTGAGCTTTACCACAGGAGAAAAGATCTCAGAGTAATCAATGCCCTACTTCTGTTGAAAGCCTTTTGCAACAAGTCTGGCCTTGTACCTTTTACTGCCATCAGGCTCAGTTCTTACCTGGTACATCAACTTGTTGTGCAAAGTCTTCTTCCCTGGTGGAAGTTTTGTTAGATCCCATGTCTGATTTTCTATCAGGAAATCCATCTCCTCCTTCATGGTCATCTCTCACTTGATAGTGTTTTCATTTGCTAAGGTTTCTTCATAGCTCTGTGGTTCTCCACTATCTGTTAGCAAGATGTAATTCATAATTGGTGAGTGGCATTACGACGAACTTCTGCTCTTGACTGACCTATGAACGACAGATGTAGTAGTGAATGACTTTGAACCCGCCTGTGGAATAATAAGAATGGGTGCCCCATGCCCATTCTCCTCAGCATTCACTTCTTTGCCCTGTACTGCGACCTCTGGTAGATCGTCAAATCTCATAAACTCCAATTCCTGAGGAGCTACTTTGGATTTTGTACTAGCCTTATCCTTGTACATCATCTTCTCATTAAAAATCACATTTCTGCTTCTGATGATCTTCCGATCCTTATCATCACAAAAACAATAACTGAATGCTTCGTCTTCATAGCCAATGAAATAACATTTCTTTGACTTAGCCTCAAGCTTGTTACGTGCATCAGGATTTATTAGAACATAAGAAAGTCAACCAAAAGTCTTAAGATGAGAAAATTTGACCTATTTATCGCTCCAGACCTCCTCAGGTAATTTACAGTCTAATGGGATGGATGACCCTCTGTTGATCAAGTAAACTGCAGTGCTGATCGCATCTGCCCAAAAGGTTGGTGGTAGTCCGACGTGCAATCTCATGCTTCTAGCACACTCATTGATGGTCCTGTTCATGCATTCTGCAACTCCATTTTTTTGCGGTGTCCCCGGAATGATCTTCTATATTCTGATTCCCTGAGTTGCACAGTACTCCTTGAACCCACTATCAATGCACTCACCACCATTGTCATATCTCAAACATTTCAGTTTTAGATCTGTCTCCATTTCAACAATGGCCTTTCAAGTTTTGAACACAGAAAATACATCAGATGTGTCATAATAGTGAGAGCCTCCAAGAGATGACACTTGGGAAGGCACCCACACATTGGTGTGTACCAGTTCTAGTTTTCTTACATTTGGCACTCTGACGCCTTTCAGGAAACTAACATTTTTTTGCTTCCCCTGTCGGCGTTATTTTTGGTTGGAGGAGTAGCCCGTAAGAAGCTGTCGATCACTGGAATCAAAATCATGTCGCCCGCTTCGGAAGGACATTTTAATTTACATTTATATTTAGTTTTTTTAGAAAAATATGAAATCAAACTGACCCCGTATTTTTCATAGTTTAAACGAAAGAGCGTTATACCTCAAATCATGTATCTATCCCGAAGGATAAACACAAGACTTGAGGATGAGGCTCGATCAAATAAACTAAGGAATATATGACATGCGTTTGGTCTGTGAAACCTTTGTATTTGTCGATAAGTTCCCCTATTTAATATAAAGAATTAAATATGAGGGTTTATATTAAGCTGGGTTCGGACATGCTTCCTATAAGCGCAAGCCCCTATAGTTAATTACATTTTAAATTACCAAAGTCACCTTAGAAGACTCGATAAAAATCAGGAAATATTATCTTCAAGGAGTTTCAAAGGATAGGACTTTTCAATGAGATCGGACAAAGAGCTGTGCAAAGGGGATTGGTTCAAACTTGGAACATTTTGTTGTAAAGTTCAAAGGAGGAAGAATTAGGGGATGTCATGGATCCAGAGGAGAACCTCGGTGACTTCCTAAGCTATCCTAAGTTTGGCTTCATCTCCAAGGAGAAATATTTAGGTGTTTCATTCTGCCAATTTTATTAGTTAGGGCTTACATCGTGTGAAATGATCACACAAATAGCCTGAAAGATGTGAGGATTTAGGTCGTGACAAACGATAAACTTGGAATCTTAAGACGAGTTAGGGCTTATATTGTATAGCAGGGTTGTACAAAGGCCTAAAGAAAAGGTGAGTATTTACGTTGCATACGAAAGCAACCTCTAAGTCTTATGGTTTTGTTGTTTATATCTAAGGAAGGAAGATTGGTTTAGTTGGGGAAGACAAGTTTTGCTGTTGAAGATGGTTGTATTGCCCACCATGCTAGCTCCAAGCTCCTTGCTACGACGAGTTTGAGTTTTCTAGTGTGTTAAGTTATGATGTCCAATCAGGTGGCCTTATGGTTGAAGTTCTTTAAATTTTATGGGGGCTTGTTAAAGTTTATTAGAGTGACACCGGTTAGAATCCTACGGTTCCCTCGTTCCGGCACCACTATTTTTAATTAGATTCATTTAATCCAAATGAATTTACTAAACTCAACTTAATGAGTTCCATAATGTCATTTAGACCGTGGGAAGCCTCGTTAGCAACCGTAGGTTATCTCCTCCAAGAAATTCCCGATTATTCGATGGAGACATGTTAATTTAGTTGCAATTGTAATTTTTTGTGATGTTTTTGATTAAATTTTGAGTTGTTTTATATTTTGAATGTTGTGGCGGTAAATTTTATCTTGGTCGATTTTAATTTTAGTTTTGGTTTTGGTGGTTATCCTGATAGTTTTAATTTTCATGCAGGGTGGCATCGTTGTTTAGCATGCAAATTTGCAGATAAAGTACAGTATGAAAGTATATGAAAGATAACGCTAAAAACTGTAAAAACGTACCTGGCGAGTCTTCTCGTTCCACCACCTGAAACTCAAAAAACATGTTAAGGCAGTTTATATGAAACAGGGAGGTAAAATTTTGACGACATATCTAACCCTAGGCCATATCTTGGTAGGTCCTTAGAAGTTTAATTAAGGATGATGTTGCCGAGCAAAATATATTAAGTTTAGTAGATCTCCGAGGTATCCAACAGATCTAAAGAAAGAAGCAGGTCCGTGCTATTCTCTTGCTACATGGAAGAAAATCCCGAGTTCTTTTAAACTTATTATGTTGCTTAATAATTCATCCTAATAACACCCTAATGCTCAATGAACATTGATGTATCAATTATTCCTAAGAGTAAGGTAATTATCATCTATAATTTAATTTTGAAAATTATGTGGGTGAAGACCCTTAAGGGGGCAAGTTAGTGTTATTAGAACACTTAACTAAATTTTGGTCCTAAATAGGCTTGCAGTGTTTAAAAGACGTCTTATTTTTAATTGATATTTACTTTTCTAATCTTCTTTTAAATGAAACTTGATTTAGCCTAAGTCACTACTAAGCCCTTAAGACTTAGGTGAGTGTCTTAGTTAGTTTTGAAAAGGTTAAGCTTTAGGTGGTAATGATTCATTATTTGAATTTCATTTGAAAATCAAATCGGGGTAGTAAATTGATTAATTATTGACCTAAAAAATCATACCCCTAAGTCCTAGGCTCATTTATTTTAATAAACTTCTAAGAAAGTGAGGTTGGTTTCTACTAATTAATCATTTGTGTTTCAAACATCCAAATAAATTGATTAAGATCAGAGGTTGCTCATTTTCCTCCTTGAATTAAGCCTAAATGTTAATTAATGCTAAATTTCCAAAATTACACATTTGCCCCCTGAGGCTCTAACACTTCATAATTTGTCAAATTCAATTCAAATGAGTTTGAAATTTTTATCTAATCCAATTCATGGGCCAATTGAGTCATCAGAGGAGAAAATGTGATTTTTTCAAATTTAATTTAATTTATATAGCTATTTTCATGCAAAAATACGATTCTTCAAAGAAAATTCCTAACTTGTCCTAAGTAAATCCTAATCCCTTGAAATTTTTACTGGAGGTAGACCTAAACCAAAGAAGCCTTTGGACTAAATTTCATAATTTTTTGAATTTTATTTGATTCTAAGAATTATTTTGAGTTCTAGGGTATTTATTAAATATTAAATATTTTAAATGAAGAAATTTAAGTTTTATATTTTTGAAAAATCTTCCTAAGGTTAGATAACTGAGAGGGGAAAATTTTATATTCTTTTGAGTTTTATTTGATATATTGGAATTATTCTTAGTGAAAACCCATTTTAGCCTTTTAAAATAATTTTTAAGCTTTGAAATTCAGTTTCTTTATTTAGAAAATCAGGAAAAATATTCTAATTGTTTCTAAGTGCTTAGGAAGCAATTTAGAACATTTTCATGAATTTTATTATTTGTGTTTTTATGGATTTTTAATTATTTAAATATTTAAAATAGGTTAAAAATCAAGTTTTTATTTTAAACTTCATTTTATTTTAGAAAATACCCCTGATCACAGAAAACACAAAAAATAAGTTTTTATAATTTTTCAAGTTATATTTTGATCTTTAAAAATCATTTTAGTGCCAAAAATGTTATATATCTTTGAAAAATTAACTTAAGTTACCAAATGACCTCAAAATATTTTAGAATTTTTATGGTGAGTTCTATAGATCCTAAACAATAGTGGAGATAAAAAATCAAGTTATTTTAGTGTTTGTATTTTTCAAAATTAATTATCTTAATGATTTAGGGTTTGTAAAAATTAGGTGTATTTTGAATGACTTGACTCATGATTAATTTTTCTAAAGGCTCACTGCTCATCATAAACTTTCCAAAATTTTCTTGAAATTTTCTAAGCAACATGCTAATTTCCATGATTATTTTAAGCAAATAATGCACATAAACTTGAAAAATATGATTCTCTCTCTAGGGACCTCCTTTGACTTTGGAAAAATCATGAAATGTTCCCTAAGACAGAGGCAACAATATGCTAAAATTTCGAGTCATAGTGTGATTACTACATGCATGGAGAATCAAAACATCCAAATCAGTATTTAATTAATTAGAAATAAAATATACATCAAATAAACTCCAAATCATTTCCACATTATTTTCCTCTATTCACTGAGCGAGTGACTATTTTTATTTTATTTTTATGATTTTTCTACATTAAGATATGAATTTTTTAAGCTAGGGGTAGTTAAATAAATAGGAAAAATCCTTATTTATCTATTTAAACAGCGCGGTGCCATGTAGATCCTAGGCAGCTCCAAACTTCACGCGGCGCACTTGAGTTGGACGCCCCCATCCACGTAACCGCTGACTCGGCCCGCGGTTCGAGTAAGGAAGTGTTGTCCGGCTTCATCTCAACCATCCATCCGATACACACACGATCAGACGACGCTCCGTCATCGTCCCCGATATCCTAGCCCAAGAACCGTCCATCTTCTAGTCTTAAGATCTCTCATTTCTCAACCAAATTAAGTGAAATTTTTTTTAAAACATTTGTCTAGACTAGACAGACACATCCATAAGGTGATCAAGCCATCAAATTAACTCTAAGCAAATGGAGAATCAAAAGAGGCTAGGGAGGGGGAGAGATTTTATACCTTTGCTCTGAGAAGTGAAGCTTCAATCAGAGAGTCTTGGCATGTTTTTGGTGATCCAATGAGGCTAAGGATTGAGTCTCTGGTCTTAGTGTAAGGCCTAGGTATGATTTCGATCACGACCGGATTTGGGTGTTGGTCTAGAGCTATGGTAGAAGCTCTGTGAGAGAGGAGTTTGATGGGGCTTAAGCTGCTTTCACAGTTGTGAATGTGTGGGTGAAGTTAATTTGAGTTTGGTAGACTATGGAAGTGTATTGGGCTCTGTCCTGATTTCTGACAAGATTTTGAGCTCAAAATTGAACTACGGCAGTGAAAATTAGTGAGGGAAAACAGTTGGAATGCACCGAGGAGATCTTAGGGAAGCTCTGTGGGCAATTTAGGGAGGTCTCTCTAAGAAATTTTCAGCACCACTTCCCATGCCGTGGGAGGTGCTCTTTATAAAAATGGCTAAGGGTGGTTATTATGGCCAATTAAGGGGCGCATTTTGCTGATTAGGTGGAGGGCATAGGAGCTCTATAATTTAATTTTGCTGAGCTGACCTCTAGGTTTGATTTAGGTGAAGTTCCATGGAGGTGGCTCTCAATTTTGAGCTTCTTCGGTGACTATGCCAGCTGGCCATGGTAGGGGGAGGTGGCTAGGTGCTCAGGGCATCCAGGGGAATCGGTTAAAGCAATTTAATGCAATGGTGTTTAGTTTTTGTAACGGTATCTTAAGCATGTGTATTTTTGGAAATAAGATCCCTTAATTTGGGGGACATTTGGTCCATGGCTCATCTAGCTTGG
>NEWO01000163.1:76371-103331 GCA_003013225.1 Phalaenopsis aphrodite | reverse complement strand
TGAGGATTTTTCATGAAGGGATGGAGTGGAAATTCTGAGGTTAAGACCCTCAATTTGGTGGAATTTTGAGACATGGCCAATTTGGGGCAAATTTTGGGCTTTTTTTGGACTTAGGTTGAAATCCAATGAAATTGAGGCCTCACCAAGGCTAATTTAAGGTCAATTTTGATGTATGTGGATGTTATGAAGGTTTTTTCAACACAAATTGTGGCCAATTGAGTGGGCTATGAGTTCAATTTGGTGGAACCAAGTCATTGGGCCAAAATTGGGGTTTTGATCTAAATCAAAATTGGGTTCAAATGATGGACCAATTGAGTTTTGATTTGGTTTATATTGTTCACATCAAGTGTGAATTTAAGTTTAGAATTGAAATTGGGGTAAATTGAGACCAATTTGATAGACATTTGGAGTGATTTGGGGAAAATATGGGTCTTTAAAGGGCAATTTGGGGGTTTTGATCAAAGATGTTTAAATTGGCCAAATTGGGTCATGTTGTAGTTGAGGAAAATGAAATTAGAAATATTTGGGAGGTTGTGGAAATTTTTGGGATTTTTTGGAATTTTTAGAATTTTGGTGTAAGGAGTGGTATTTTGGTAATTAGGCCAATTTTGGTGATGTTGGGTAGTTTGGGTGTTTTCAAGGCGTTTGAAATGTTTTTTGAACTAAGTTTGGTATTTTGGGTAGATTTGGAAATTTTGGCCAAATTTGGGGTTCCAAAGGTATTTAGGTAATTTGGGGGAATTTAGGGGCAAAATGCTAGATTGGGTGTCTTGGTAGAGTTGGAGTGCTAACCATCATCAGTAAGCCATGGACCAATGGAAACCGCATTTTGGGTCCTTTATGTACTTATCTTAAACAAACCCTAACTTAGGGTTAATGGGTTTAGGAGACCACCTACATGAGTCTCCCAAAAGTATCAAGGGACCAGAACCTAGAAATTCTAGGTTTAGAGTAGTGAGTGATTATGAGTGTAAGTGATTGCAAGTGAGTGCCTTAGTCCTAGACCAACACCCACGGTTAACCCTAAGGTCCAACAGTTCTAATGGGTGACTCATCTTGAGTTCCCCTATAATGACTGCACCTACTCAGTGTTGGAGGTTAGGACTAATATGTGGAACTTCAAGTTGAGTTGAGAAGAGTTTGGAATTTCTAATGGTGAGGGCTCCTTATCTAGTTTTCTAAGAATAGTCAATAGGAAAGTCCTATGGCTAGACCTTAGGCTACTAAAGAGAAAAAACTAAACCTCAACTAAAAGTGAGGTCAACATCCCCATAATGCAACTTTCACACATGTCGATGTCAACTGACTTTAGTTTTGGTAGCTTGCCTCTGGACTGAATCTCTTTCATACCTCTTTGAATCATGTGTCCAAGTTTGCAATGCCACATGTCTGTTGTGCTCTCTACAATTGTAGTATCAACACTATTAATTAGACCGGTAGTCATATATAGTGTACCTGTCTTTTTACCTAGAGCCAGTACTAGTGCTTCTTTGGTAGCCTTCCGGGTGTTATCAGAGAACACTACTGAATGACCTCCCTCATCGAGCTGGCCAACATATATGAGGTTATTTTTCAGTTCAGGAATTTTTCTAACCTTTTGCAGGATCCATTTGTTCTTGTTAGGGAGTGCAATTTCAACATCTTCCATCACCACCACGTTCAAAGTTGCTCAATCAGCCAGGTACACCTTCCTAAAGTCACCTGTAACAAAGTTTTTTATTAACTCCCAGTGGGAAGGTGTATTAAAGGAAGTCCTTGAGTCCAGTATTCAGTCGTCCGCAGAGCTATGAACTACAAGCAATAGCGCATCTTGTACTTCTTCAATTACAACATTATCACTGACATTCTCCGTCTTCTTATGATTTTTGCAGTTCTTCTTTATGTGGTCAGTTTTGCCACAATTCCAATAGATTGTTTGCTGACCAGTCTTTGACTTGCTCTTGCTTGTATGCTTTGATTTTGACCTTCCTTTATTTGAGTTTCTGTCTTATAATCTCCCTATGGAATCAACATTCAGTGCCAAACTCGAATCTAAAGTCTTGTTAGAATCTTTCCTGAGCACCTCCTCATTCAAAATCAAATCACAAATATCATTGTATTTTAGCTTAGTTTTACCTGTTGAGTTACTAACTGCCATTCTCATGGCTTTCCAGCTATTTGGCAATGAAGCCAATAATATCAGCGCACATATCTCATCGTCAAAATCAATTTCAAAGGACGACAATTGATTTTCGATTGTGTTAAAATCATTCAAATGTTAAACAACTGACACACATTCCACCATCTTCAAGTTGAATAACTTTTCATCAAGTGCACCGTGTTATTCGCCGATGGTTTTTCATACATACCTGATAAAGTCTCCAAAAGATCTATTGTCGTCCTCTCCTTCATGATGTTGTGGAAAACATACCTCAATAGGGTTAATTGAATAACCCTCAGAACCTGTCGATCCAAAGGATTTCAATCAGTCTCTTCCATCTTCTCCTATTGCTTTTCTAGTAATGGAAGATGAACTTTCTTTCCATAGAGGTGGTCCTCAATTTGCATCATCCAATAACCAAAATCTGAGCCGTTGAACTACTCGATCCCAAAATCTTCACTTCGTCTTCGACCATCATTCTAACTGATATCAGAACCTAGGCTTTGATACCAATTAATATGAAAAACGATGACAATAAAGCAAAACAAAACAAGAAACAGTTACACCAGGAAAGGCAACATAAGATTTACATGGTTCGGCAAATTGCCTACGTCCACGGAGCTACTGAGAATTTTATTACTTCGAAGAAAATACAACATCAAGCACCTCGATGTTTACAGAGAAACTCTAACGTTTCTCTCTCTCCTCCTCATTTCTCTACCTCTCTTTCCTTTTCTCTCTCTTAAAAGAGCTAGAGCCAAGGGAAGAAGAATTTTGTAAGCCACCTAGCAGAGGAAGGAGATTGGATTAATTGGAGAGTGATTCACCTGTGCTTTGTGTTTTTCAATTTATAACTAAGCTAGTAAGCCCACTTATGGCAACCATAATCCTTATATAGAAATTCTGCAGGTGGGATTCCAATATCGGAAACACTGGAATGCGAATAGGAGGAGAAACGAGGAGCTTCACGCGGTTACACGCTTACACAGTTCAGCATAGAAAGAAAGAGACGAGATATCGGGTGTGCAACAGAGACTAATTAAAGTTATTAAACTTAATTTTTTTGTTTAATAACTTGCATAAGCAGTAGTGGACATAGCTCCACTTTCTCAACAGTAGCATCAAATCAAAAATATTTGATGGGGTTTTTCTTTACCTTTGATATTTGAGTGAGAATTTAAAAAAATATTCAAATAGTGTGCTTGATCTGTTGATAACAATGTTTCAGGTGTCCTATATGTAACTGCATCAAATGTAAAATATGGGTTGGGGTTTTATCTATACTTTTGATTTTCCCCTAGCATGTTTTGTTTTTCTGCGTGTTTTATGCTAATTTAATTCTCTATGACGGAGCCAAACTTGACCCGACCCGTAATTACACAGTAATTTAGCTTTCAAAAGATGACAAAAATTTGACCCAATTTATATTTAGCAGCTAATATACAAAATTAAAATATTATAAAATATAGCAAATAGTTCACACACTACAGGTTCTACGCAAGTGCTTGTATTGCTTCAAGTAATATAGGAATTTCTGATTAAGCCCTGAATATTGATCCCATGAGGAAGCTAGGAAAGATGTCCTTAGTTAAATTCCAGTCTACTACTATTAGTCCATAGTTTGCAATGTCGATTAAAATGGTGTTTTATTCTGCAACAACTCCTAAATACAAATGTTAAATGTAAGGATAGTAACTATTTCTAAATGTAAATACTAATTCTAAAGATAACCCTTTGTGGATGAGTTAGTTTAGAGAATTTTAAGATGTTAAAAACTACTATACTTATGTAGCTAATTGGATAATGTAAAGGAATGTGATACATAAAATATTGTATGTGCCAAATAGGAGCAATTTTAATTCTCTACCCTGATTCAGTGTTATAGAAAATCATTGGCTAATCTTAGGTTTAGTCTCTAAATTCGTGGCTGGGCTAGGAGGATGCTGGCTCCCACTCCAGAGCTCCCACTTCCCTTCCCCTGAAGGCTAACTCTCACTTTAGTTCTTAAAAATAAGGACCAAATTGGAGATTTTAGGGATTTTAGTCTGTCACCCTAAAATCTCCAATTCTACGCCCAACAATGTATATTTCCCTATTCATTTGCACTTAATTCCATGAACAAACTACTTCATGGAATCAAATGTGGTTCCACTTTATTGAGAATTACACCGCTCTCTCGGGTCTTAATTCAATTACAATAAATTTTAAAACTACAACAGGCCTTTATTGTTATGTAAATGAGGTGCAAGTAAAAATCATTACATTTATAATTAAAACTTCTTCTAGCATGCATCCCAAAATCCTAAACATGAATCCTACTCATTGCAAAAGAAAAGTAAAAGGAAAAGAATGACATAATTCTCTCATGCCACTATTTCCTAATAAGAAGAAAGAGTAAAAAAAACACAACGGAAAACTTCACTTCATCAAATAAAATCTACTAGATAAGTGTTTAAAAAATCATAAGATAATGAAGAACACAATACTTAGCTTTTTCCTCTTTAAAGAAAGATGAAAATCTCTCCCACAAAGTGTCTCGCTGATCCATGCAATGCTAGAACGTTCCCTTACATATTCTCTCAAAATCACCTCACCAATCTCTCTAAAACGGTAAAAATCTACATTTCTACTCCTATTCTAAGATCTCTAAACATTCTCCTCATTTTTCCACTCACACACACCAACAAAAACCCCCCACACGCATGCCCATGAGAGGCTTCAAGCCCTCTTTTTAAAGAGACACAAATTCACTTCTTTTTACCAAGACACAAATCTATTCATCTAAAATACATGTCTCTTCAATCAAGAGCCTTTTTTAAGTGTCTAGATGCATTGAATCACTTCATGGGTGTTTGAATCACTTGGGAGGCTTCTAGAACATCAAAATCCGCCAAAAATCAGTTCATAACCATCCTGGGCGCTGTCGGCGTCGGTCTGGGCATCGTCGGCGCCACTTTTCATTGCCTCTTTGGACTTGGGCTTTGTTGGCTCTGGTTCTGGCGCTGTCAACGCCCATCCTGTGTAGCTCCACCATTTTGCTTCAGTTGACTCTGTTTTAGCTCTGTTTTGCCCCATTTCAGTTGCATTGCGTTCTTAACATATAGACCTAAAAAATAAGCATAAAATAAATCTCCCTTTAAAGTATAATTTTATTCAAAAATATATGAGAAGTGTAAAAGATATTAAACATGGAAAGTCAAATCAAAATATCTCAAGACATAATTTTCTTTCTTGCTCGTTTTTGCTCTAATTTGCACCATTTTTGTTTTTTTCTCTCCAAAACTCCATTTCTTGTCCTTAAAACCAAAAATAAACAAAATACCTTCTTTTAAAGTGTAATATCATTAAAAATCATTTAAATTGAGCATAAAATATATATGAAAAAGTAGTCATTTTTTAGGCGTATCAAAATCTCCCAAACTTAACTATTACTTGTCCTCAAGTAACGCAGTTACTACATAAAAGTTATGACTATTGGTAGAGAGTTCAACTTCTAAATTTCTATAATTCTGCTTACTAAATATAATAGCACAACTTAAGAAAACTTTTTAACAACTTAAGTTAAAACTAAAAGTATAAGAACATTTAGTAGTCAAGTCTAAGATTTTTGATTCTCTATTCATTTCAAGAAGAATTGTAATTTGTCATATTAAAGTCACTTAGAATATCCATATGAAAAAGAAATTTATTAGTAAGGATACTAATACTCAAATAAAAGTTTAAAAAATGTAATAAAGTCTTCTTCCTTAAGTTGATTCAAGTGAAGCCAATTTTTTATTAGGCATCTCCTCAAGCTTCTCCTCACATACTTTTCTTTTCTTTTTCTTTTCTTTTTTTTTCTTTTAAGATCATTTTTTAATCCTTTTCTTTTTTTTTCTTCTTTTTCATGTGAGGATTACCATATCTAGACAACCTTTAATAATTTTGAACTTCATTATCCTCTTCTTAAAGTTAAGAAACTTTTCACATTCCTTCACTTCATAAATTCATATTAGCTTTGAAGATTTTTCATAAAGCCTCATTCTTTTCTTTTTAAATGAAACTCTATGATTCTTAATACTTCAAAAATACAATTTCTACTAATTTAAATAGAAAAGGCATAGTTTTATTCTTTCGTACCAAATATCTTAACGCTAGAATCAACTTTCATTATTGAAAACTTTTACTTAAGTCTACTATATATTTAGAAACACAAATGTAGTTATCAAAACTTAGCCTCGAAAACCAAACGTCATGATAAGTTAAAATTTTAAAATATAGCTAAATGAGGACAAATAAAATTTAGTTTCATTCTTTTAAAGAAATTTTTCTTCCTCCAAAACTTAAATTTTAAATATTTTGCAATCAATTCCATAAAATTTAGCAGGAAGAAAAAGTAAAAGTTAAATTTACTTACTACTATAACATCCTATCAAATTCATATACATGCATAATCAGGATATAATGACTACAGGAGAAAGTAAATCTAGCCTAAAGCATGCTTGCAATAATATCAAATTAAAAGGAAGTATACTCAATTTAAAATTTTATTTTTCTTCCTACCCCTAAACTTGATTTTTTAAAATGTATAGCATTTAGTACAAAATATATAAGTAGAAAGAAAAAAAATTAAAAAATTCTATCTACCACAAAAGTCTATCAGAAACATCTACAATACAGGATATAAAACATGTAGTAGAAAGTAAGTCTAAAATAAACATGCCAGAATGAAATTAACTAAACAAAGTCTAACTGGCATAACATGTATCAACATTGGAATATAAAAAATGTTCTTCAAGTCCTATATATTATTGTAACACAAACACAAACACACATAATAAATGAGGTTAATTCTTCCTTTAACTCATCACATCTTACTAACTTACTTCCAATTTCTATTGGAATCACTACACATATATATTTGGTACTTAAAATGATTTTATAGTTTCTAATCCCAATGATAAGATTATCCCTGATATATTGGCTCTTAGGCACCAATCTTAGGCATCATCTAATCCCTTAAATTAAGCAACTCTAATAGTTATAAGGATAGTGTAAGATCATCCATAAGTTACTCATCAAATAGGTTTGCGACTCCTATAAAATGATAACAATGTCTGAGAAAGGAAGTAACAAAATTAAGATGGAACTGTCATTGTTAGAATTCATGATGTCTCTTATAAAATTCAAGTTCGGGTGAGACCCGAATTGTAGTGGACTCGTCAATCCAACTACTACAAGAGAACATACATGTCTAACCATAACAAGAATTTAAGAAATCACCTCCCTTATGACACACAAAAAGCAATTCAAACCACTAACAATCCAAACATCTACCAATCATCAATCAAACTGATCAATCCACACTAAAGAAAACACAATACAACACTAAAAATCATAACTCTCAAGCACACTAAATCAAACTACACTAATAGCTATGGGTTGCCTCCTATAAAGCGTTTGGTTGAACGTTGCTAGCACGACAAATGATTCTACCTGGATCAAAATTCCAATTAAGTAATCCTTGATCAATCTCCCATTCATTTCCAGATCCAGGGATTCCTACAAAGTCCTCGAATTTAATTTTTTCTTTCAGCTCTTCCTTTTTAGATTGATTCATATCCTTGTTCCTCATATTTCTTTCTATGTTCAATGTTCTTCTATTGGTTTTCTCAATTTTCATATTAATATCATCCTTAAATTTTATAAAAAGATGGATCTTTATAAGATACTTCATGATATCCCAAATTTTGGATCAGATTCTCTGTAGATAATTTAGATTCTGGATCAAATTCTTTGAGGTTACTCTTGTCTTTCAAGTTATCTTCTAATTTTTCCTCTTGGTACCAAGTAAATGGTGGATGTGGTTTTTCTATATATCTTTCTAATTCCTCAGGAATTTCTTCCATCGGTCTTTCAATATCCTTATCCTCATTTTTCAACTCAAAGTTCTTTTGAAACATATCTTCGAATTCTCTTCTAAATATTTGTTCGACAATTTAAATTGCTCACCATTCATCTGCTTAGGGTTCATCTCAAAATCACTAGGTAGAATCTCTAGGGGGAACTGTTAATTGCATTAATAATCTACCCCAACATCAGAATCTCATTCATTTTATTTGTCTACCACAGAATATGTCATTCAGTGACTTTGAATAACAATTTCATAAGAGATCTTCTAATGCTTTCATCATTCAATTCGGGTTAATCTTGTGATTGAGTCAAATATGAACATACAAAGACTGGTGGTGTAGATGAATTCTCTAAATAAACAGGCTTTAAAATTGTATAGGGTATATTCTTTTTAAGTTCATGAGATTTTTCAATAGATGGAATTAAAAATTTACTATTTTTGGTAACGTCCATCAATTCACACCTCTCCTAAAAATACATACAGTCTTTTTTAAACAACATTTTAGACTCATCATGAAAGTCTATTTCGATCTCATATGTTAAATTACTCTCAAAACTTTTTGAAAATGGTCTTTAGTTAGATAATCAATTTCAACCATCCAAAAACAATCATTATCTTTTCTTTTGGCTAGATAGTTTATAGTCTTTAAAACATCAAAAGTGACTTCCTTGTCATTAATATTCATAATCAACTTTCCTTTTTGCATATCTATCATAGTTTGTCTATTAAGAAGAAAATGTCTCCCCAAAATAAGGGATAATCTTTATCTTCCTCCATATTTAATACAGTAAAGTCCATAAGAAATATCATTTTATCCACTTTAACAAACATGTCTTCAATAACCCCTTTTGGATAAATGATAGAACGATCAGCTAACTGAAGGGTTACAGTAGTGGGAGAAATATTGACTGAACCTAACCTTCTAAATATAGATAGAGGCATCACATTAACGCTCGCTCCTAAATCACATAAAGCCTTTCCACATAATTTTTCTCCAATTGCATAAGGATTGTAAAGCTATAAGGATCTTTAAGTTTCTGAGGAAGTTTTTTCTGAAATATAGCCTTACACTCCTCACTTAGTGCAACTATCTCGTAATCCCCAAATTTCTTTTTCTTGTTTAATATCTCCTTCATAAATTTTGCATAACTTGGCATGTGTTCCAAAGCTTCAGTGAAAGGAATATTCATCATTAACTTCTTAAGTACATCCATGAACTTTGAAAATTATTTATCCAACTCATGTTGTCTAAGTCTTTGAGAAAATGGAGGTGGTGGACTTTTTAAATTGATTTTAGTTGAAGATTCTAA
This sequence comes from Phalaenopsis aphrodite, assembly GCA_003013225.1. Taxonomy (NCBI): domain Eukaryota; kingdom Viridiplantae; phylum Streptophyta; class Magnoliopsida; order Asparagales; family Orchidaceae; genus Phalaenopsis; species Phalaenopsis aphrodite. The sequence continues at coordinate 93,988 of NEWO01000163.1, read as the reverse complement.
TCTTTCCATATCCTTAGAAACATGTTCTTCGGGTCTTTTATTTTTACTTGTTTCTCTCACAACTCCTTTCTCTTTTCTGACCACATCCTTTATCTCTCTTCCACTTCTTAATTGGACAACTTCTATTTGTTCATTATTATTCTCTTTAGGGTTGATCTCAATGTTACTATGAAGTGTTCTATCAAGTATATTGCTTAGTGAATTAGGAATTTGTCCTAGTTGATTCTCTATTTTTCGAATTGCAACTGGTTTCCCATTTGCAATGCCTCTTCTTCTATAGACATCTTATTATCCTCAAATTATTGATCATTTTTAGAGTATGATGGATATGAAGATCTATAGTTTGTCTTCCCCTGATTATTCCAATTTCCATTAGGATTTGCATGATTATTTTCCCATTGTTGGTTTCTACCCCAAGTAGTGTGTTTTCAATTAAAATTAGGATGGTTCTTCCAACCTGTGTTGTAAAAGTTAGAATAGAAGTTGCTTATGATATTTAAAGTCTCATATGATAAGTTAGAATCAATCATATGCCTTGATGAAACTTTCCTCACTTATTGGAGTAAATTGAGATTGGTTCATTTCAAATTGGTCCAACTTCCTTGATATTGCAGCAACCTGAGATGCAAGAATTGCAATCGCATCTGTATCATGAACACTGTCATATTTTTAGGATTTACCAATGTAGCGGGCCATTGAAATTCATTTATAGACATTTCTTCAATTAACAATTCTTCATTAAATGGTTTTGACATTAATGATCCACCAGCAGCAGCGTCAATTATAAACCTAAGGGATTCTACTAACCTATTGTAAAAAGGTTTGAAAGATTAACCAATTAGGCAGAGCATGGTGTGGACACTTTCATAGGAGTTCCTTAAATCTTTCTTAGGCTTTGTATATTGATTCCCCTTTATATTGACAAAATAAGATAATATCGTTTCTAAGTTTACTAGTCTTTGAAGGCGGAAAATACTTAGCTAGGAATTTCTGAGTTAACTCCTCCCAATTTTTAATAAAGCTAGGTGCTGATGAGTATAACCACATTTTAGCCTTATCCCTTAGTGAGAAAGAAAAAAACCTTAGCGTAACAGTATCGTTTGACATGCGATTATAACGAAATGTAGCATAAAGTTCTAGAAAATTGGATAAGTGTAAATAGGGATCCTCATAAGAAGTTCCCCAAACTGGTTGTTCTGCGCTAGTCAGATAATATCTGGATTTATTTCAAATGGTCAGCTTCTACGACAAGGGTTTGTATACTTGAATGAATTTCATCTATCGTAGAATTTATATAATCCCTCAAAGATTTATGATGATTTTTCAAGTTATTATTTTGAATGTTTTCCATTTCCATTTCTAGTTTTTCAAGTCCTTTCTGATTTGCTATTTTTTTTCTTTTTTCTAACACAGGATCATAAGGCACAAGTCTAGCAGATCCTTTATTTCACATACGTAACACAACAAACAATACATTAATAATTAAATAAATAAAATAAAAGATATATTCAACACAACAAAATATTTTCACAAACACCTTGTTTTTTACACAAACAATTTTTTTACGACACTTTTTCATGCAAAAAAAACATTTTTCATACAGAAACAGTTTTATGACACTACAATTTTCCAAGTCCAAGGCTAAATACTTCAACTAAAATTCTCCTAAAGTTCTTACCAAAGCTTCCCCGACAACGACGCCAAAAACTTGATGCGTCCCTAGTGTGTGTTGTTTTTCTACGTGTTTTATGTCAATTCAATTCCCTTTAAACGGTGCCAAACTTGACCCAACTTGTAATTATGCAATAATTTAGCTTTTAAAAGATGCCAAAAACTTGACCGAATTAATATTTAGTAGCTAATATACAAAATTGAAATATTATAAAATATAACAAATAGTTCACACACTATGGGTTCTACGTTATTGCATGTATCGCTTCAAATAATATTGAACTTTCTGATTAAGCCTTGAATATCGATCACACGAGGAAGCAAGGAAAGATGTCATTAGCCAATTTCCAGTATACTATTATTATCCTTAGTTTGGAATGTCGATTAAAATGGTGTTTTATCTAGCAACTACTCCAAAATGTGAATGTTAAATGTAAGGATACTAACTATTCCTAAATGTAAATATTAATTCTAAAAATAAACTTTTTTGGATTAGTTGGTTTGAAGAATTTTAAGATGTTAAAAATTACTATTCTTATGTAGCGATTTGGATAATGTAAATGAATGGGATGCATTAAATATTGTATGTGCCAAATAAGAGAAATTTTAATTATCTACCATGATTCAGTGTTTTAGAAAATCATTGGCTAGTCTTAAGTTTAGTCTCTAAATTTGTGGCTAGGTTGGGAGGACATTGGCTCCCACTCCAGAGCTCTCACTTCCCTTCCCTTGAAGGCTAACTCTTGCTTTAGTTCTTAAACACTCGGACCAAATTGGAGATTTTAGTGTGTCACCCTAAAATCTCCAATTCTACACCCAACAATGTCTATTTTCCTATTTATTTGCACTTAATTCCATGAATGAAATATTTCTTCATCGAATCAAATGTGGTTCCACTTTGTTGAGAATTACACCACCCTCTCAGGTCTTAATGCAATTAAAATGAATTTTAACACTACAACATACCTTTATTTTAATGTAAATGAAGTGCAAGTAAAAACCATCACATTTATAATTAAAACTTCTTCTAGTATGCATCCCAAAATCCTAAACATGAATCCTACTCATTGCAATAGAAAAGTAGAAGGAAAAGAATGACATAATTCTCTCATGCCACTATTTCCTAATAAGAAGAAAGAGTGAGAAAACACATCACAAAGCATGAAGAAAATACAATGGAAAACTTCACTTTATCAAAGTAAATCTACAAGATAAGTGTTTACAAAATCATAAGATAATGAAGAACACAATACTTAGCATTTTTTCCCTTGAAAGAAAGATGAAAATCTCTCCCACAAAGTATCTCGTTGATCCATTCAATGCTAGAACATTCCTTACATATTCTCTCAAAATCCTCTCACCAACCTCTCCAAAAAGGTAAAAATCTAAAGCACGAAGAAAACACAACGAAAAACTTCACTTCATCAAAGCAAATCCACTAGATAAGTGTTTATAAAATCCTAAGATAAGGAAGAACGTAATACTTAGTTTTTTCCTCTTGAAAGAAAGATGAAAATCTATCCCACAAAGTTCCTGCTGATCCAAGCAATGCAAGAACATTCCCTTACATATTCTCTCAAAATCCCCTCGGCAATCTCCCCAAAAAGGTAAAAATCTACATTTCTACTCCAATTCTAAGATCTCTAAACATTCCCCTCGTTTTTCCACTCACACACACCAACACAAACCCCCCACATGCATGCCCATGAGAGGCTTCAAGCCCTCTTTTTTAAAGAGACACAAATTCCCTCCTTTTTCGCAAGAGAAAAATCTATTCATCCAAAAGACATGTCTCTTCATTCAAGAGCCTTCTCCAAGGGTCTAGATGCATTGAATCACTTCATGGGGTGTTTAAATCACTCGGGAGCCTTCTAGATCATCAAAATCCATAAAAAATCAGTCCATAACCTTCCCGGGCGTTGTCGGCGTCGATCTAGGTGCCGTCGGTGCCAGTTTTCCTCACCTCTCTGGACTCGGGCGCCATCGGTGCTGGTTCTAGCGCTGTCGGTGCCCACCATGCGCAGCTCCACCATTTTGCTTCGTTTGGCTCCGTTTTAGCTCTGTTTTGCCCCATTTCAAGTGCATTGCGTTCCTAACAGATAGACCTACAAAATAAGCATAAAATCAACCTTCCTTTGAAGTGTAATTTCATTTAAAATTGTGTAAGAAGTGTAAAATAGATTAAGCATAGAAAGACATATCAAAATGTGTCAAGACAGAATTTTTTTTCTTGCTCGTTTCTGCTCCAATTTGCACCGTTTTTTCTTCTTTTTCTACAAAACTCCTTTTCTTGTCCATGAAACCAGAAATATACAAAATACATTCCTTTAAAGTGTAATATCATTAAAAATCAATGAAATTTAGGATAAAATATATATGAAAAAGTAGTCATTTTTTAGGCGTATCAACCTTTAATGTTTGACTAAGAACTTGAGAAATGGCTAAAAGAGGGTGCTTGATTTTTTGATAGCAATATTTAAGTTGTCCTATATGTAGTAGCCTCAAATAAAAAAACGGGGTGGGGTTTTATCTTTAATATTTATGTTTGAGTGACAATTTAAGAAATGGCTGAAAAAGTGTGCTTGATTTGTTGATAGCAATGTTTCGGGTGCTCTGTATGCAACCACATCATATGAAAAATATGGGGTGGGTTTATCTTTACATTTGAGGTTTGAATGGTAATTTGAAGAATAGATGAAATATGTCACTTGATTTGTTGATAGCAATGTTTCAGGTACCCTATATGTAATTGTATCAAATGAAAAATATGTGGTGGGGTTTTATCTTTTCTTTTGATGTTTGGTGGTAGTGTATGTTGGTTTGTGTGTAAAGGTGGTGATGTTGTGGAGGTGGTGGTGTGGTGTGGTTGTGTTTGTAATAAAGGATGTGTTTGTGGATGTGTGGAGGTGGTGGTTGGTGTGTGATCATGTTTATGTTAGGGGATATGTTGGCTGATGTGTGGGGGTGGTGGTATTCAGGAGGTGGTGGTTACTGTGTGGTTGGGTTTGTTTTATAGGATGTATTGGTAGATGTGTATAGGTGATGGTGGTGTGGAGGATGTGATTAGTGTATACTTGTGTTTGTGTGGAGACATTGGTGTGTGGAGGAGGTGGTGGTGGTGTTGTAGATGTAATGGTGTCTTGATGTGTTAGTGTGTGGAGGTATTTGTGTGTAGAGATGTTTATGTGCAGAGGTAGTGTTACTGTGTGGTGTGCTAAGGTTTTAGTGATGATATTTTGACATTTTTATTTTTCTTTGTGTTGCAATATTATGGCATACCTATTTCTGTTAATTAGTTTTTTTTCATGCTAGTAATAAAATGGTTAAAACAAATGAGGCCGGTTCATCTGCAATATGAGATAAAGAGACAAAATTATTATTTTTCTACCTTTGCCTCAAAGAGGTCGATCTAGAAAAAGGCCGACAACCTATTTTAAGAAGGAAAGATGCCAAAATATTATTACAAAATTCAAGGAAAGCATATGCAGAGAGTATGATATGATGCAATTAAAAAACAAGTGGGATCAGCTAAAGAAAGATTGAAAAATTTGGAAGGCGATGATCAATGAGCTTGGGGTGGGATTCGGTAAAGTGAACAATTGTTGCCTTTGAGGAGAGGTAGCCAGAGAGACTGATGATGATCATTTTTTAAATATCGCCTATTTTTGTCAAGTTTTAATTTATTTTCAATTTCAAAAACCCGAGTTGGAGAATTTGGATCGTTTGTTTGAAAGTGTGGTAGCAACATGTAACAATGCATGTCCCCAAGTGAGTCGGGTTTTGGTGGCATCCCTAGAAATTTTGGAGCTTATCAAATAGGTTAGTCCAGTGAAGGCCTCAGCCCAGACCTTCAAGAAGTTGAATCCACTAGTCGGTCAAAGCATCTCAGGGCTGGAAAAAAAAGAGGGGATTGTTTTTATTAGAAGCCAAATCTCACAGTTGGTGGCACCATGCACCAATGACCCTGGCCCATCATAACCATCTTCTATCTAGCAGGTTATACTAATTCTGGATGCAACTCCAGAAATTTATAAGGACAAGCCACAATATTTGTTCTCTATAAAGTTGCTTGAAGATTCTACTCAAAGATAGTGTTTCATAAGGATGTCCAATGACCGTAGGGTAGGTTATCTATGTTATGTTCTTAGGAGCAGTGATATTTGTGGGATACTCTTTTTTTATTAAATTCTTGTGTGAAATTTCATATTTGTTATTTGCTTATTTACTTTGAACATTTCTATTTGTTTATTATTTTTATGTTGTTTTATATATTTATCCTCCTTTGAACATACCACTTTACTTGAGATTTTTTCATTCATCATTATATTTTTGTTTACTTCTGTAATGTTATTTGCTTATTTTTGTTTTATTTGTAACCTTATATGTTTGTAGCCACATGGTTGAAACTAGAGAAATGTGCAGAGGGAAAGTTGCAGTTGTAGTATGCTTGAAGTACGATTTCTAATAACTTATACATAGAGCACTCCCCTTGCATGACATCCTCATATGTTGGTGAAAAATGTGTTGGTGAAAAATGTGTTGGTGAGTTGCTTGCTGGAAACTCAATGAGATTAACAACATATTTTGTATGCATAGGCGGTATTCACCAATCTCTTAGAGGAACTTCACAAATATCATGGAATTCATGACTCATTCAGAACGACTTCACAAGAGATGTTAGCAATAACCCTCTATATATTATTATAGAATCAATCGACGCGATGAACTATAAAACAATTTCAACACTCTTTCGAAATGATTTACTGATATTTCTTAGTAGGGTTGAAGGCACTTGTCACAGGCTGAGGCATATGATTACCGCCTAAGACAGTCTTTGTCACAGGCTGAAAAGGATATTCTTGAGACCTACACTAAATATGGGAAAGGTGCAAGTGAGAAGTCAGAGTTGGAGGAACGAATTATGTATACGATAGTTGGAGAGTGAATTGGGGGCATGTTAGATTTTATCGTATTATTAATTATAATGGTTGTCGAAGACATTCATTGTTTATTGTATTAATATTTTGTATAGGTCATATTTATTTATATTCCTTATGCATTTGATATTTACTATTTTTTATGCAATTTGTATGTGTTTTTTTCCTCTTATACTTCTTTAATTTCTTTTTGTGGGTTTTGAAGGTCTATGATGAGACGGTTGACCTTATGGGTTTTCTGGATGGCCTGACACATGTGAAATCCTAATGAAGGCAATCAAGTTCATCTATTTCTTTTGATGCTATGATTTTTTAGGTTCTTTTATATGGTCTTTTTTGGTGAAAGATATGTGACATACACGAGTTTGGTATTATGTGGGTTAAATGCAACAAAGAATTATAAAGTCTATTGTCTTCTTGTAGGGACAAATTTGTTGTTTTATATATTGAGTTTTATGAGATCTCACAACTGCATAGAACTACAATTAATTACTTATGTTATCAAATCTTACTTGTGATATGTCTAAGAGTTTTTTTTAACCATTCAAGCAAGATGAGCTAGAGTATTTCAAACATCTCCAGACGATTGCACTGCTGTTGTGAACTTTGCAGTTACCTGCTAACTTCACTTCAACCACATAGCTACATAAACAGTTTTACAGGAGCCCCCGGAGAATCAAGAAAAATTGTGACTATTTTTAGTAGGCAGATAGTATGGAAGATTCCATTGTTGAGAGTGATGAAGAGCATCCTTGGAGGATGGCTTAGCTCGTGACTACGTCGTTTGTTTTTTTAAAATAATATTATTATATTATTAATTATTATTTTAATAGTCATTTTCTTAATTTTTTAGTCATGCTCTATTAAGTGATGTGTTTATCTTTATTTTGTAATGTTTTGCAATAGATATTTGCTTTTAAAGCTTAGAATGTACTCGTGTGAATGGTTTTGTTAGAAACAGCATTGCTATATAAGAGAAGAATAGTCATTTGTCCAGAAACAACCATAACACAACTGTTTCAAACTATAAAAGGCAAACAGACAATCAACTTATTCGCAGCAGCTTCCATTGACAATTGCTACGCAGTAGCTTATTATTAAGCTGCAGCTGCCCCAAAGAGACCCTTAATGCCCAAACTTTTTTATTTTCATGCATAAAAACTACTCAAATCGTTAATATCACTATCACCTATTTTTGAAAGTGAAATACACTTTAATAATGACTAAATTTACTACACTAACGTATTATGCATGTAAATATGAAAGCTTAAAGGGTTGTTCGGTTGGAACGATATGTAATTTATTGTAATTTTTTTTACAGGTCTTATGTATTTGGTATGAAAAAATGTGAATAGAATATAAAGTATGAATGAATTTGTAGTTCACTCATTAGTTTATTTTGGTTGAATTTTGAATTTGACTAATTTGGCCAAATTTAATTTATACAGTAACACGCTATTGGCAAGCCGCCACCCCCAGCTTCTGTTGGTCGTTCCCTGTTGCCTATCTGTCGCCGATGCTGTCGGCCTCCCGCTGTCTACTCGTCGTCTCTGGCTAGCGTTCACAGCCGCTACCATTGGCCATTCGCCGTCATTGTCTGCCATCTCCGTATGCCTCCACCGGTTGGTTGCCAAACCACCGCCATTGCCGGACAAAAAATTACATTTTGAAATATATTATTTTTACTCTACTTCAAACCAAATAAAAAAATAATATAAATCCTATGTTTATTTTATAGTGAACCAAACAACTCTGCAAACTTCATAGATTACATTTCATTTGAGCAAATTCAAAGAAATCTTTATTTTCATTTTTAGAAAGTGAAATGCAGGTAAAGTGAGACTTATAAATATATATATATATACATATATATATATATATATATATATATATTGAAGTTTAAGATTTAGATATGCAAATACCTAAGAATTGAGTGGTATGCCGGTAAATTTTCCATTGTTTTAAATAATTAGAAGGTATTTGTGGCTTGAAACAGAATTAGCAGGTCCAAATAATATGGGGGTGGAGAGGATTATGTGGGTGTGGCTCTGAAGCACGTTGAGCAGTTTCAGACTGATTGGGCGTTCGATGGTGATGTTGTGGTCCACAAAAAGTGAGGTGATGTGATGTGATGTTGTTTTGCAGCAGTGGTAGGTGAGTGCTTGGTTGTGCGGTCCAGCTCTTGTATGTACTCTTCTTAATTTCTTGGGTACCAATTTATGTGTGGCTCATAAAAGATCGTATGCTTTTGCTATAGATGATGTGTCATGGCTAATTTCGATAGGACAAATGAAACTAATGAATGAATGATATTTGTTTTCTCTGTCCATTCTTTATTGGGCGGTTTAATATTCAATTATTGTATCGGTAATGGTTTTGTCTCTACAATCATTTTCTAGCTATCATTCAATTTATCATTTTAATAATTTTGATGCATAAATAATGCAATATTATACACTAAATCATTATTTAATATATCTATTTCATTTTTAGTATCTTCATAATACTATTTTAATTTTAAATACATGCGATGCACTCTCATTTAATCAACGAATATTATTTAGACTTTTTTTCCTGAGTTGTAACTAATAATTGAAGGTTTCTTCTTTTCGTGAAACTTTTAGTCACAAATCATATAACATTTTTTTTATTGGAATAAAATTTCTTATGAATTTTTTTTTTTAAAAGAAGTCAATGAATGTTAACTCAATTGTCTCTTTTTTCGCATTTTTCTAATAGACCTAGGATAGAATGTTTAAATTTATCAACCTCATGAATAAATGGTCAAGCCAGCAGCTACTAAGTTGTAGACATTCAAGATAGAAAAGGGCAAGGACCCTATAAATTTATATGCAGCAAGTTTTTAATCGGATAAATAAGAATGGTTAAGTTTGCAAGCCAAGTAGCAGCAGTTATGTAAGCATTGCATGTCGATCAAATGGTAATACCAAAATCTTTTAGTTTTTTATTGGAATCATTTTAAAATCCATGAAATTTTACATTAGACCATAATATTGATTTAAAATTCAATAAACATCCTGAAAAAATCAACAATGTGTTGATTAGATTTTCACACAAATGATAAATCAACTAATATAAGAAAGAAAATTGTGTTAGACCAAAAATTATATATATGTTTGTGTGTGTGCGCACGCGCGTGCACGCCCTTCTGGAAGATGACGTAGGTGTAAGTCTTCTTGTCACGGGTTTGAATTTCCATGAGATCGAATTAGCACATATGGGAATCCGGTCTTTAGGGGAAAGGTAAGTCCATCCTAAATACCGATTCTTTTCTACATATATATATATATATATATATATATATATATATATATATATATATATATATATATTAATAACCGGTGATTCATAAAATAAATTTGAATTTTCATAAAATATAGCATGTCAAATCAACAAGTGCTAAACAAATGCCATGTATTTCACGCAAATCAATAAATGTTTAATATTATCTCTCTACACAAATATGAAGGTAACCTCAAACATAATTTGACCGCGTATGACTTAAAAAAAAATTATATTAAAAAAACTATATACTCCGCTTTCAATCATTCTCTCATAGTAGGTTTAAGTAAAAAAAAAAACTATAAAAACATTGGATAAAAATAAATGGTTTATTAGTAGAATATGAACGTTAGACATATTTCATATAATATTGAAAATTAACCAAAAAAAAGAAATAAAAAACAAAGACAAAATATTACATCGGGACTCGGCACATAGAGCTACGTGCGGGGTTCAATGAAATTACACTGTGGAGATGATCGGCCCGTAACACAAGGAAATATTTCGCTCGTATTATTCAGGTATTATTGTATGTTATTCAGGTTTTATTGTGTTATGAAAATGTTCTCAGTATTATAATAACACAATAACACATATATAAGACTTGAATAACACACAATAACACCTGAATGACATGCAATAATACTTGAATGATAAGGGAGAAATATTCTATTGTGTTACAAAATATTTTTTTTACGTTGCGTGATTTTATTGGACTTCGAACATAATTTTATGTGCGGAATATTAATGTAATATTTTTTTCAAAAACAAATGCTTCGCTCATGGCTCAGCATTTTGTAATCAGCAATTGACTCGATCGTCCGGCTTTCAAATCATTCAGGAAAATAGTTTTTATATTCGTATCAATTCGAGCACTTAGATAAACGACAATTGGTCGTCTCAGCCACCCAACACTTGTCACGTGAATACATCAATCATCCATTTAAATTTGGTTATATCAAAAATATAGGAAACAATATAGAAATGTATCTTCATATATATATATATATATATATATATATATATATATATATATATATATATATATATATATATATATATATATATATATATATATATATATATATTTCTGGACGAGGATAACAAATAATGGATGAGGATAAGAAAATAGGAATAATAAATAATAAAATAACATCAATGATTAATATTTTACTATTTATATAGTTTTTTTTTAAAAGCATTGCTTTCTTATTTTAATTATAAATTGTTTTTATTTTGATAGATATTTGAATGAAGATACCATGAATAAAATTTTGAGTTACGAGTCTTAAGGCCCTTGAACTTATCTGAAGATGTGAGTGATATGTGACACATATTTATGAATGGATTATATTTATAATGATATATATTTGAAAATAATTATAGAAAATTTTTTTAAATAAGTTTTATTCTATATTATATCTCTTTGCTTGGTTTAAAATTATTAAATCATATATATGTACACACATACCATAGTGATTTATGACAATATAAATAAAGCTTGAAAAAAACACAAATTAGAATAATAAGAAGCAAAACTACAAGAAGAAATGGTTTGAGATTCCTCGAGCTTTCAGACCATAATAAAACGAGTATTTTCATCCCCGGTCGCCAAAAGACTTTGTGAAAATAATATTTTGTTTCATATCTTCGATTTTATTTGTTTTTTGATTAAAAAAATAAGGAAAATTTGCATACATTTCACATAACTCATATGTATGTACATATCTTACACATAAAAGCTTTTATATTTACACTTATAAGTTATAACACATTGATATTATAAACTTATGCCCGAAAGAACATAATTCACTTAAAAAAGAGTGATAATTATATTTTTGATGTGATGTTAAAGATATAAGTGGCATGGATGTAAATATGAATATTTAGGTGTTTAATATTTAAATACATAAAAATTATATGATATGTATGTAAATGCCCAAAAATAATAAATAAATAAAAACGAAATTCTCACCTTAGAAACTGCCGCCTTCTCTCTGAACTCCTGTGCTTGCTTGTCGTGGCTTAGTTGAATATTCATTTCATTCACCTTCTAGCTAGCTAAGACTGCAAGGCTATTCTTTACACGTGTGAAATGCTTGGTCAGAAAAGAGAAGGAAGGAGACCAAGCAACCAGCATTTCAGATTTAGACAAGGTTTGATATTTTATTTTTTAATTTTTATAATTAATTATGAATATTGCATATACATAATTATCTATATATATTATAAGACAAATAATTAAGATGAGATTTATCGTATAGTTTGGTGGTTGATGCAAATGTCCATTAGTCAATTGCATGGGGAGAAGATTTCTTCATTGTTATTTGAGAGTTGCATATGGATTAGAAGAGATTACTTAGAAGATTGATGTGTGATAACAAAACTTATTTAATTGAAAACGAATCAAAAGGGAACATTTAGATATCTAAGTAATCAAAAATTTAAAAATTCATGGAATTAATGGAGAGATCATTTGTATTATGTTTCAGCAAATTAGTAGTTGGAATGAGAATCTTATTGAACAAGTCCTTTGATACTAAAAATGCCTTGGTAGTTCAAATAAGGTGCTGAGAACTATACATGCCAACTTCTTAAGGCCATTTAAGAGATTAAGAGTCTATTTATAACGGCTACAACTGTTTAACAAAATAATTGTAGAATTGTTATAAGATAAATACATTTTTTAAAAGTTTTTCTTATGAGAATTGTAAATATCTTTATAATATTACGTCTGCTAGTTTAGTTATATCATGTTTTAACAGATTTGATTATAAAGTTTATATAGTTCATAAAAAAAATAAAAAAATAACAATATAATTGCAACCCAATAAAGATTTAATAATTGTCTAAAAAATGTTGTAAAAAAACTACCATTAGTAATCCTAACTTTTAATTTTATACGCTTATAATCAAAGCGAGCAACACGACGACATAAAGCTAGTGAGACAATAATCACTTAATTGTGATACTATTAAAACATTAATCTATGTAAAAAGACTGAATGATCAACATTAATGATTTAATTGATTTATTTGTTTCTTGTTAAAAAGATCAAAATAACCCTTTTAAAAATCTATAAATGGATACTCCCTAGAGAATTTTGAGATCACTCAATGCAAAGATATGCCCATCAATACTCAATTTCTATCATCCCTCACCCAATTAGACAATGCCCACCATATCAACTCTTGAAGTTGACAATTGCTAGCATTCCCCATATATTGTCACTGATCAGTGAACGAGAACCAATGCATGTTGTCTATTGTCATCCATCTTCAATTAATGCCAAAACATATAGCCCATTTTCTATAACATTACTTTCTCCAGTGACAAGGAAGGATGGTCTATTGTAACCTCTTAGTTTCCACAAAAGAAAAATCTCGTAGTTCTTGTAAGTCATATTCTTCATGCATTTTTGTGTAATATTAAGATGATAATGTTAAGATATGTAAATATATAAGAAATGTGTGGAATTTATGTCAATGATTTCTCTTCACGGGAGCTTTCCATTGTGGAATGTTTTTAAATTCTCTCAAGAATTCCTCGCATTCATCTCAACGTGGCTCAAAGAAGCAGATATAGACATTTCAAGGCAAGTTCAAAAATATTCATGACAATAACTAAGAGTTTCTAAACAACATATCTTTCATTAATCTCAAATAAAAGAATTATATCCAAAAAAAATCACAACCACGAGAAATTACATTTGCGCCAATAATATATTTGGCCACTCAGATGCCACATCTTCAACGTTTTATTGCTTCATCCGGATGTCATTGAGAAAAGAAAACAATCTGCCCACCTGAGAAAAGAAAACAATCTGCCCCCATGTAATAATTTAAATTTATTAAAGATTTTATCGAACACACACATATATATACATACGTTGAATCTAGATTTGTCACACACACACACATATATATACATACGTTGAATCTAGATTTGTCCAGGAGGCACACCTAACGGATTTGTGTGCTTTAACCAAGAGAAGAGAAGAGAGAAAGAGAGAAGAGGAGTGCACAAGGACTTGCACTTCTGACGCAAAATTAGGTATTCTCGGGCACTTGTGACTATTTCATATAATCAAAAATCTTTTATACGTGAAGTTGGAGAAGAGCCTAAATTCCCTTCTTATATGAGAGGAGGGAGAGAGGCCAATGAATATTATTACATGAAAAGACCCTTTATATATTAAAGAGAAAAATTTATATTTCTAACCCTGCTTTAAAGAAGGTTGTACAAGTTATTTTAGGAATTACAACTCTTTGGGCCTAGAGCCTTGCCATTTTCTGGCTTGGTTGCCTGAGCTAGCCATGGTTAGTTCTTGGTCATGGTTGCAAGTCAATTTTTGAATGGGGCAGCCAAAAGACTCTAGATGTTTAATTTTTCTTATTGTCGGTCCTTGGGAGAGCTTTGTGTTCATATGGTTTGAGGGTTGGTGGAGCTAGAATTTTGTCTGACCGACCTTTTTGTTTGGACGTCAGTTGGTCCTTCAGTGGTACGATCAAAAAACCTTTGGAGGATCGCTTGGTCAGATTTGTTGGGTCTTCTGGTTATTCATTGGAGGGTGTCTTGTTATATTTTTTTTGATTTAAATTATTTGGCCACATCAAGATTCGTACAGACATATTTTTTAGTACATATTTAATTTCTCAATTCTCTTGCTTCTTGAAAGTGATAATTGAGATAAAAAATAAAGAATTTTTAAAGTAAAATGAATCTTAACTGTCACAACTAAAGTTTCAATGATTGAACTTTCTAGCTTTTTGTGAACATGAACTTTATAAATAAGGTGTGATGGACCGTTCTCATCATCACGTGTTTATCTTTCCATACGTCTGCTTGGCTTATGTGTCGCCCTTATGGAGAATGGATCTAATTTGACGCTCAAGCCCATCGATCAGGTAAAGATGCTAGCGTCTCTTGGGGTAAAAAGAATAGCACCAGCCTGAAGGCATGCCAAGAAAGAAAATCTGAGAGAATAAAATGGATAAGAAGCCCAAGCCATTTGAGCTAGTGGAGCAATAGTCATTTAATTTGATCTAGAAGGCTCTAGAGAGGGTACCACCCACCACTGGGAATGAGTTGAGTGGACCAGTGACTGGTTCGTCGACTAAGGCCCTTAATAAGACTCTGGGTAAGCTAGATATTGTATGTGTCCTCAACCGACTAATGTACTTGGAATTAGTGAAGGTGACCAGCTGGTTGGGGAGAAAAGACCTATAAATGATATTTATTCACTGAATGTAGGTGGAGCTACTTGGTCTATGGTGGAGAGAATCCAAAATAGGTAATTTTTTTATCTTAGGATTTAATTAGATTTTTCATCTCACTTATTAATTCTTATTTCTTGAAGAATATGAGGACTCTCAGATCGGGGGTTTGCCTTTTGTTGAAGACAGTTGAGATGACACAATGGTGGTGACTCCAGTGCACTAAGCGCTGACTAGAAGTGAGGAAAACATATTCAACCGTTTGACTAACCCTTTGGTGATTCATGAAGAAAACTTTGAGGGATGTTAGATGTCCTAAAAAACCTTGACGCAGAACCTAGACGAAACATTGGTTACTCTCGCTTGGCAAGAGGGTGGATGTTTGTAGAGTGTTGATTGATACACAAAAAATATATGCATTTTTAGACCTATATTTTATACTCATTTTTGTGATATTGCGCTTTAAATGAAGATATTTTTTATGTTTTATTGTAGGTTGATGATTTTAAAATTTGGAGTCAAAATAGCGTTTTGAAGAGAAATACTCAGTGTCGGCATGGACGCCGACGACGCTAGCATGGACGCCAACGACGCCATTTGACAGAGAGCACAAATTTAATTCGGGCCACGGGAGCCAACGATGCCATCGTGGGTGACGACAACACTGTAGTCAATGAAGAGCAAAAATCTAGAAGATTCGAGGAATTTGGACACTTTTTGAAGAGTTAATTGATACACCTCTTGGAAAACCAACATTATACTCTATTTAGAGAGGAAATTGATCAGAAAAAGAAATCCGCTAGTGTGTCATTGAGTTTCTTTTAGTGTTCCATTGTGTGTATTGTGTAGTGTGGTGAGTCTAAGTGTGATTTCTCCTAAGAGTTTTTTGAGGGGGAGAGAAGTGAGAGATTTCTTCTTCCTTACATCTTTGAAGAGAGAATCAAGAGACTTGTAAAGAGAGAAAGAGTCCAAGAGGAGCTACAAGGGATTTGCTTTGAGAAAGAGTTAAAGATAAGTGGTGTTTTTTTATTATTGTTGTATAAACATTCTTTTATTTATGAAATTCATATTTTGTCGTATCTTTCTCATGAGGTCTGAGTAGTTTTCTTTGTCTTTATCCATACTTTGAGATATGGTGAAATGAAGAGATAAACTGGATGTGTCAAATTTAAAATATAAAATAAATTGTGATGATTTTTTCACTCCGTTTCTAATTTACTTTTCGATTTGGCCAATTGAAATGTTAACATCTCTTGTGAAACATACTATCTGGGAAATGTAGTATGAGTTTCACAACAAAGTGAGAATCTCATTCGATTCCAAGGAGTGTTTTGTTCATGATATTGGGTGCAAATAAATAGGGAAATATATATTACTGGGCGAAGAATTGGAGATTCTAGGGCGACAAACTAAAATCCCCAATTTTTTCTTAATGTTTAAGAACTAAAGTGAGAGTTAGCCTTTAGGGGAAGGAAAGTGGGAGCTCTAGAATGAGAGCCAGTATCCTCCCAGCCTAACCATGGATTTAGAGACTAAACCTAAGATTAGCCAACTCTATAGCACTTGACTGAGGCTAGAGAATTAAAATTACTCCTATTTGGCACAAGAAAAATTAAAACCATTTATCTCTCTCATTTAACCAAAAACTCATTGTAGTGTGAAAGATGCTTTCTCATATTTGATAACTTCGTCACAAAAAAAATAGTTTGGTAGTAATTGCTTAGCTTTGCTTTACATTTTTTCTTGTAGTTGGTAATTTAGCTCTATTAGCATCCTAAACATTTGAAATTTAGTGTAGTAGATTTTCTTTATCATTATGAATTTCTTGATTTAAATTTCCATTACAAATTTACACCTTCCTCGTGGGATCGATATTTGGGACTTAATCAGAAAGTCATATATTATTTGATAACGATACATATACTTGCATAGAAATTCAACATAAAGTACTTCAGTTTCTTATTCATAAATAACGAATCAAGTTTTTTTCATCGCTGCCAAGCGGAGTCAACCTTATTAATTTTACACATCTATAATTTCGGGATCAAATTTTTTGCGCCTTTGCTGGGGAAGGTAACGGTAAATTAAATAAATTTGGTAAATAAGAAAATTTAGTGATAAAGTAAATAAAATATAATACAAAAAGAAAACAAATTTAAAAATCAAAAATAATAAAAATAATAATATTTTTTTGAAATTTAAGAGTACTTTTAAGATTTTTTGCTCATTATTTTTGTTTATGTGTATTATTGGATTTGAAGGTTTAGTACCTTATGATTAAAGAAATTAAAAATTTGAACAAAAGGACAAATAACTTAGATAATCAAATAAATGAAAATTGACAAAGTTCTTTAAAAGATTATGCTAATCCTAAAATAGAGGAACTTCACTTGACTATTCAAAATCCTGATATTGCTGCTAATTCATTTAAGCTTAAACCCGTTATTATCCAAATGGTACAAAATAATCAGTTTGGATGAACAACTACTG
>NEWO01000163.1:45614-61565 GCA_003013225.1 Phalaenopsis aphrodite | reverse complement strand
GCAAATGTTGTAACTGAAGAAATACATGATGCGCTATTGTTGGCGGTTCACAGTTCTGTTGATGACTGGATACTGGATTCAGGGGCTTCCTTCCATACATCTTCCCACCGGGAATTAATGCGGAATTATGTTGCAGGCAACTTTGGGAAGGTATATCTGGCTGATGGAAATACTCTTGACGTGGTGGGGATGGGAGACGTTGATATTGCACTCCCTAACAAGAGCAATTGGACTTTGCAAAAAGTCAGACACGTTCCTGAATTAAAGAAAAACCTCATTTCTGTAGGGCAGCTCAATGAGGGTGGTCATTCAGTAGTTTTCTCAGATAGTACTTGGAAGGTTACTAAAGGAGCATTAGTACTGGCTCGGGGTAAGAAAACTGACACACTATATATGACTGCAGGTTTACTCAGGCGTGAAAACATGAGCCAGAGGTGCATTATGGGGAAGTAGAAGAGAGTCAGTTTCTTGAAAGGTGGCAGAGCGCCAAAGACAGAAAAACTGAATTTTGTACGGACATATGGCGGAGAACCACAGAGCTATGAAAAAGTCTTGCAAGATAAAAGTTTGAGCAAGTGGGAGCTGACAGAACTTCCACCATGAAAGAAGACATTGCGTAACAAGTGGGTGTATCGGGTGAATACTGCGTTTGATGGCGGTAAGAGGTACAAGACTGCACTTGTTGAAAAAGACCTTCAGTTGAGGCATGATATTGCCCATGCAGTGGGAGTTGTTAGCAGATACAAGAGTAACCAAGGAAAGTGCTTGGAGGTACAAGACTGCGTTTATGCTGATATATCAGTTGAGGGTGTTACTCTTGAAAAGCTGAAGTTGTGCTCGACTTCAGCTGGTCTTCTGGCATGAAGACCGGAGGTTTGAGTTGCAGAGGTGGAGGATATCACGTTTGAGGAAAATGACAATGCAGCCAATGGATGGTGCAGTTAGTGTCCCAGTCTCCAAGTGGGAGAATTGTTGAGGAAGGTGGAGACCTGGTCCACTTCCTATTACGACAGATTCTTTGATAAATTGATTCTAATTTATCTGCTCTTAATTCTTTTCCTTATGTATTTTATTCCCTGCCATAGCTTGATGATTCTCAATCTTTATTTAATGCAGTTGTCTTCTATTGACAGGAAGAATTAAGGAAAACTTAATTAATTAAGTTTTACCTGATTAATTTCCCGCCCCTCCTGTTATAGAGAAAAAGGCAATGAATTTGATAGCTTGCCTTAATGAGCTTTATATGGGTGGTCATTAAAGCATGATTCCATGGAATCATAAAATTAAGGGTTACCAAAATAAGCTAGATACTATGAAGCTTTAAAAAGGGCTCCGATTACAGGGATGGGTATGACTCTCCAAACAGTTTAAAGTTATCTTTTCTTCTTCTTGGTGTGACTCTCGGTCTAGAGAGAGAGAGAGAAGGTGAGAGAAAGAGAGAGAGGGAATTCTTTCTTGTAAGTCGACGTGGTCGACGGTGTAATCCTCAAAGCTAATAAAATCCTCTGCAGCTCCGTGGACGTAGGCAATTTGCCGAACCACGTAAATCTTGTGTCGCCTTTTCTGGTGTGATTTTTCTCGATCTATTTTTCGCTTTATTGTCGTTGTTTTTTCATAACAGAGAGTATTATCAGTCTATATTTTGGATGGAAACTCGACGGCGGATACTAGTCCAAAGGAGTGTGAAATAAACCTCGTCTTGTGTAATACCGGCTCATAATCGATATAGTTGCTTATTACAAAGTACAATAATAATTCTGTTTACTTAAATTAATATATTATTTATCCGTAAAAGTCGCTTATTCTTTATGTTTTTTATGGAACTAGAAGCCATAAAAGCATGAAGGATAAGTAAAGCTTCCAGATAGATTACATATTAATTTGAGTAAACACAATTGTTGTTGTACTCTATAATAAACAACTACATCAGATATATGAGGCATTGTTATACCAAACAAAAGAGGCTTATTTCACCCTCCTTAGAACCAATAGTCATGCATCATAGAGTTTCCAACCAATATATAAACCAAAAACAATTTCAAAGAAGCTGAGATTTTGTAATTGCATATAAGGTCTTATTGCCCTTCACATCATTTAAATAGAATTTACAGCCTAACAATTACACACTTCTCAAAATTTATGAGTGATCGAAGGTTGTTACTTACCACATATCATAACAAGCAAAGAGTGTATGTTTATTGTTTCACAATATCTAATCGAAAGTTTTTAAGATCCAACGAAGGATCTAACTCCACTTTGGTCTTACATAAAAATAGCATAATCAAGTCTACTCATAGCAATATACTATATATATATATATATATATAATGCACATCATATTTTTTAATTAATAATTGATAATTATTATATTTTTTATTTCGAGCCAAACCGATTCGAACACGAACAAACAAACCTTTGTTCGTGTTTGGCTCGTCTAAAAATCAAGCTCAAAAGATTGTTCGTTTCCAGCTCACTCACTCAATAAAGAAGCCGAACACGAGCCATTTTGACAACCCTAGTACCAATCACATTCATGTGAGGTACCAATTTATTGGAAATAAATTGAAGATGATAAATTTTGTTGAAGAAGTTAGATACAAAGGAAAATCAAACGGACATGCCCATAAATATATTAACAGGCCAGAAGTTAACCTACTGTAAAGGTCCGGTGAAAATTCGAGCTCTTAATTGATTGCTCATTTCGATATTTTGAAGAACTACGCAAGGCTTGATCCTTCTGGGAGAAGAAGTATGTACACAACCAGGTGCAATCATTGTCGTGTTGAAGCCCTTTTTTATCATCTCCCATTTATTTGGAAGTGAGAGATTAGAGAGTATGAAAACCTAATTCTTCTAAATTAGAAAGTGTGTATATTAGGAAGAATGATATTAGCTAACATAACTTTGGGAGATATAATCATATAATCTTTCTATGTTGTGCAATCTAATTTGAGGAGATTTATATAAATTATCTTTCTTATATTTAAAATATTACTAAGTTGTACATCATAATCTTCTCTTATTTATTTGAGAGGTTATGTAGAATGTGTGTATGCAAAGTCGTAATCCCAATTCAACCACTTTTTTTGTTCACTCCGCCTATTTCTACTAAAATTATCTCTCCCTTTGATCTTGAGCATACTTACGTCGAACTATATAATTCACATTGTATTTGATTGTTTGTTTGTTCTGTGACACAACATATTCAGGCTAAATTTTAACAAAAAAAAGATGGCTATTAGCGAAGGTTAAAATAAAAACAGGTCATCATAATGTTGTTCTTATATTCAATCAAACTTCTTGCGATCTAAAATATGTGAAAAGAATCAAATTCAGGGTCTGTTTGGGGGCAGCTACAGCTTATCAATAACGGCTGATAAGCAACTAATCCAGCTAAGCTGTTGATCAGCAGTTAATTCGGATAAGCTGGTTGGGGGCTGTTTAGTTTGCATGTTTGGAAAACAGCTGATTTGCAGTTGTTTTAGGATAAATGATCATTCTGCCCCTTTGGAATAGTGTTGTTTGTAATAGAACTGTCATAGCTATATATTTGATAGTTTAGAAGCAAAAAATTACTTCATAACAGTAAAAAAAATAATAAACACCTCATATAAAAGTGAGTATCAAGATTAAAAAAACAAACGGCAATAGATCCATGAAACATTCAATACATGATAAAGAGTATGAAGCAACCATAGCCTTCAGCTTTCTGATTCAATTTCCCCATCCATGAAATACAAACTCAAATCTCTTTTCAATAAATAGACTAGTAGATCAACATTAGACATTAGAAATTTTTTCATTAACTTGTGAACTTGACAATCTCAATTTGAAAGCATTTATATCTATTAACAAAAGAACTATTTTGGATCTGAAGTCCTGAAGTATGAAAAAACTAGAAAGTGCCTCTGAAGTTTTAATGGGGGAAAAAACAAAAAAAAACTCAGGAAAGAAAAAACTGACAGCACTATTACATGTAAAAGACATGAAAATTTCCAAAAGATATCTTCCTCCAATCTCTATCCATCCATTTAATCCAAAGAACTAAATAGCAGAGACCTAAGGTTTCCACAACACCCTTTTCACAAAGTGATCTTCATTCCAGTCTAACAAAACATGCTTCCAACTAAAAAATCTATGTCAACATTTGGACCAACATCACCATCTACACTAACAAATAACAACCAAACAATCAATTTCACATTTGTGTAGCAAATCAAGTAGATGAAAAAACTAAATACGACATCATAATCACTTCTAGAGCCATAACTGTCATCAAGTACAGAGGAACGTACATGGCATCTATATCAAATCGGGATAGGCAACCAACCTGATTCCATAAGGAACCCAACAAGTTAGGCTGGGGTTGCTGAGAAATGTCGGGGTGAGCTTCCGAGGCGCAGGCAGCAGTGCCGCGACATCCTTTGTCTCCCTCACCCAGTACGTGTACGAGGACTGGTTCTCAGCTCCCCCGTTCTCCATCGCCCAAATCCCACTTCCTTCTTTTCGTTGATTCGCCACAGGGCAAAAAAGAAAAAATTGGGGAAACTGAGAGGATGATTCTTGAATCGAAAATTAAGATAGAACCAGCGAAGGAATGGATGGAGGAAAAATGGGGGATCGCTTAGGCAGTATAAATCATGGATATAGTTGCATTCGACTTTGCTTTATGTTTCATACATCGGACATTTTCTTTCCTTACAAATGCCCGAGCTCTGAATTGGTTGACATTTAATTCCACTCCAATAAAAATAAAAAAATTCAAAATAAGAGCTCCCCAGTATCATAAGCAAATCCAGCAAACGCATCAGAAAAGAGCCGGTTATCTATAACCTTCTTTTATAATGGAAACTCGTGACCACAACGAACACCTAAAATTTCAGGAAACGAGGATTAAAAGTACTAGCACGCCATCTAAAATCGTAAACATCAACCTCAATCTTATCTGTAGCCCTAATCAGAAAAGAGGAATAGGATATCGACCAATGACACTAATTCGATTTCTGAGAAAGAAGAACCCAACGAGACTCTAAAATCTAAATCATTCCTAGTTTATAATAAACGTTTCCCTGTAGAACAGCTCAAATCTCAGGCAGGAAGCGAGTAAACAATATCGTCTGCAGTAATATGATAAATAGCAAATCTTGAACTCATACGACTTACAATTCAGGATTCATGGCGAGAGCTCCACCAACCGTTCTCTTTTTCGCAGGATCGCTGACGGTAAGCTCCCGCCAAAAACGGGTCTAATCCCTTCTTTTGGAGAGAGGGAACCCAACCCACAGATGCCGAGTAACTGGTTGCTGGTCGAATCACACAGGCGTAATCATTAACCATTAATGTAATCACCATACAAATTTAATTAACAGTTGCAACTACCGTCAAGTTTAGATCCCATTTTATTAATCCAATTTCAACTACACTAAATATATTTTAACAGTAAATATTTATTATTAATCTATGCGCCTTACAATGAGATTTTTTTTTTTCTTGAAGCAATGGTCGGAAGTTATTATACGAGTCTCTCTCATCCCTCATGAGCCTAAGAATTGGACTACATTCGGAGGGAATCGAATCCCAGACCAGAAGGGACTTATAACTGATAAGCAGATGCGACCAACTGAACTGAGTACGCGGCACTACCACGTGAATTATAGCATGCGCCATTAGTTAAGTTTGAAACTTTGAATTCTCAATTTCTTTCAACCATTTGATTGTTGATCTATAATCCTTATTTAAGATACTAACATATCTTTTGAATTTTTTCACTTTTTAGTGATCGTTGAATTCGCAAACAATAATTGTAAAAATCTTCTCCCACTTTTCTTGATGGAGAACCAATGTGTGTAATGTGGATGCCCCCTCCACCCATATTACCAAGTTCCTTATTTTACATTATTTCTGATATTTCCTGTTTCCTATTTTTTATTCATTTTCAATTGCAGATTCTTGGTTTTGTTATCTATACTAGAAAGAACAATGTGTTTATGCAACCTTAATTATCATAAGTATTTACAATATCTAGTTGAATAAGTAGGCAAAGTGGTATCAAAGCCCTTATTGCATTAGCTTGTGATGGCATAAGTAAGAAAGCATTTGACAGTCTATGGTGATTAGACTCTTACTCCAATCCTGAACGACAAATGGATAAGACCGTCATCAATTTCCTTCGATTTAATATGGATATGCGACAGTTTTTTAATTCTCAAGACGAGTAATTGGCAACCCAACCATCATGTTGGTGGAAATGGGAACTTTAGTAAATTTAACATAATGCTCCTATAATGTATTGCAACCTTTGATGACTTCATTAGTTCACCTAGTTGAGGTTCTTTTACCTCAATTAAGAAGAAGAATCTCAACAATCATTTGATTTTTCCAACTCTAAATTAGATAATAAAATATAGCTCGCTCGTTGCACATAATGATGGCATTACAACTTTGACCATTAGCAAAATATATTTTTTAGTGAAACATAACATTTTTTTTAGGACACTCAGAAAAAAAAGATTATGTTGATTGGAACAAGAATAAATAAACCTTAAAGACTATTGAAATCCTTACTAAAAAAATGAATTAAATATGTGACATAAGCTGGCAGGTAGAGTACGCACGTTTGGAGTTCAACTGTTGCAATTCCTATGTTTAGACTGCAAATATTCAATACATTGTTAGTTTCACATATTGTGTGGTCATTTCCTTCCTATTGAGTTGGAGCAAATGATATACCCTACAACAGCAACATGCAAGTTGGCTTCATGATCAAATTGAATGCTTGTCAAACAATCTTTGTTCAATCTTGTCAAATGGACATAGATATGTTATTTTCAAATGCTAGTGAAATTTATATTCATTTGATTAGAAGAGACTTCATATAAATGTATTACAAAATACAATTACACAAGTCTGGTGTCTTCCACATCATGCAAACAAGAAGCTTTTGCACTTTATGTGGACATAGATATGTTGATAACATAGAAACAAAGTCTAGTTGTATATAGCTTTAGTCATAATTGAACATAGTGATATCATTTATCACATATCTAATTATGTTCAAAAATAGCTTGAACGAGAATCTTGTAGCTTGTCATTAGAACTAACTTCAAAATTCCTCATGCAAAATATACAATGCCAAAATGATATCACACCCAGGTATTTTTTGTATTCAACATTATAAAATAATTCCAACTGAACATTGCACTCTATAAGATACACTGGAAGAGTTGCTGGCAAAATAAAATTTACAATTCATGTTTAGTTTTATAGATGCTTGTCTCAAAGAAGGACATGAGTGTAAGTGTTAAGGCATTCAAGTCATTAACAAATACTCTTTCCATGTACCTTCTTTCAAATAGATGCTTAAAATTTATAATGTGACAATATTCATAAAAAATTGGATCAACATAGAGGATACTACAGTTTTGGTCCTTTTTCTCTTTTTTATTTTTGAAGGAGTCACTAGCTTTTCTATCGTCTTATAATTCATTATTTTGAATAAGTCTCTCTTTAGTATCATATAGATGATCTGGAGAAGAGAGGAATCAGAAAGATAATAATATATAACAAAAGTGACAAACAAGAGAAAAAACATGGAGAGCTGACGCGCGATAAACCTCATGTGATAGATCAAAATTGTATGTCTAAATAAGATCGAAAAGAAACACTTTGAACTTAATATCCATGACAGAGTACCCGCTTAAGCAAACCAAGTCAAAGAACCAAATTTGTAAAATTGTTCTGTGGTCACTTGACCTAGGTAGTAATTCTTCATAAGCCTACTCAGACAACTATGGATTTTTCATCGCAATCTACTCAGACTCCAAGTATATCTAACCGAGAAGGTAGTCGACCCAACTCGAAAAATGCTTCTTTGTCAACAATTCATGAATTGTGTCCTCCAAATGAACCTTGATAGCCCTAATGTCAAGAGAAAGAGACTCTACTTTTATATCCTAGAGGTTAGATTTTGTAGATTCGGGACTTACACTTGTCAAACATAAGTAACAAGCTGCCTCTAAAGGAAGAAAGAGAGGTCTAGCTTATCAAGCTAGAGAACTCTCACAAAAGGTCTTACATCGCATATGGGTTGGGGAGCTTTCTAAAGACCTAAGTGTTCTAGACAACCAGCTAAGGTAAAAAAATTTATGCTTGGCTAGTCAGTTTATAGGAGTGCAGGGACTCCTCGAGGCATGAAAGATGCAATGCAATTATCTAGAGTGGTCTTTAGATTTTTTTAGGCTCTATTAGCATCACTTGGGTAATGCCCATGCAATGAAAGACCATGCAAGAAAGTAAAGTGTAGTTTTAAAGTCAGGGGGTATTTTAATTCTAAATTTTAATTAGTCATAAAATATTATTAGGATTTTTGAAAGATTTAAAAATTTAGGTCCTGAAGATCTTAAATTGAATTTTGTGATTAATTTCAGACAAATCACACATAAAAAGGGAGTAACTAAAAATTTCAAGCACGCAGTATAAAAAAGTAAAAGCATTCCAAGCAAAATAAGGAAGCAGAGTGGTTTTGCTAGGTCGGTAACATATCTCAAAAAAGTAGGAAAGACAGGAAGAAACTGCATAAACACATCTGATCCTAATTCTATGCAAGAATATTGAATTTGGACTTAAGGTACGGAACACAAGTCTACTCCTCTTGGTCCCTCATCACATAGGTTGATGCGGCTTACACCTCGAAACTCATGCAAAAACCTTATTTCTAATACAATCTCATTCCTAATGACTATATCAAATACATGATAAGAGAAAAAGGACTCGACCTCCAAAAAAGTTAGCACAAGCTATCTCATGCAACATGTAAGATCCATGCTGGTGAGAGGAGCTTGACGGCACCTTCAAAAAGAGTTAACATTTAAATCATTACTTGCTCCTTCCAATTATATATGTGTGTATTTTTATGGCTTAGCTCACTGCAAAAGGCCACCCCTATCACACTATTGTGCGTGTCTCAAACTCGATACAGTTACTCAGAAAAAAAAAACACAAGATTATGAAATGCAAACACATAGTATGGCATACATCCAAGGATGTGAATGTGTGTGAATGAGAGTACAAAAGCATAGGGCGTGGTGCACTATGTCACGAGGTAGGCAAGAAGTAGTGTGCAAAAGTGGGGCATAGACACCCACCACGTGCATATGAGGAAATGTGCATGCAGGCACCCATCGCATTCAAATGCATGTACTTTATCTAACTGATCAGGTTATTAGAGGTCGATCGATCGAAGCGATGAAGCTCATTGATTGATGTAATAGGGTCATTGGAGGATGATTGATCGAAGCGATAGAATCGATAATCGATGCAATCGGGCAATTGGAAGTTGGTCGATCAAAGACAGAGAACACAGATTGATGCAATCGCATAGTTGGAGGCATGTCGATTGAAGCATTGAAGATTACTTATCAATGCAATCGCGTTATTTGAGGTTAATCGGTCAAAGTGATGGAGATCGTCGATTGATGCGATCAGGTCATTGGAGGTCGATCCATCAAAGCAACGGAGATCATCAATTGATGTGATCTGATCGTTGGAGGCTGATCAATTGAAATGATGGGGATGCAGAAACAAAATTTGATGCACACCTAGGAATCATGCATTATAGGCCAACCAAATGCAATCACATGTGGAGATGAAACCTAGTCATTTTGATGACGACGGGCTTGCCCAAAGTGAAGTGGTTGATCATGTCGAGCGACCATAAGTGATTGGTCATTCGAGATGATATGAATAGTCATTTGTAGTGACGTGAAAACATGCAAAAATCAGCAACCTTTCATGCACCTATTTTTTTTTAAATACAAGCAATGCATATGATGCAACATAAAATGTACATAAGAAAATATGAGTCGATTGGTTTTGACGATAAATAATGCTCACCCTAGCATCTTCATTGAGATCTTAGGGTTATGTTTTTTAGGTTTAATTTGTGAGCTGATATGAAAACCATCTCTGGCCGATTTGGCCAATATAAGAAAGGTTTCTTTTATGAAGAGAGCCCATCATTAGATGAAGGATTTCTTCATTGCCAAAGCTTTCTCAGCCTAAGGAATAAATTATCACATTGATCTTCATTCCCTAAACACATAAGGGTATTATCCAACCTATATGAAAAATGAAACCTCCAAACCAATCGTTGGGTTGCAACAATCCCATATTTTGGGTTTTTAGCTACAGGGGGATAGGATTTCCTCTTGGAATTGTTAGAGAAATGCAAAAAACACCTAACCTAAAGGCTTTCTCTATCAAGATAACCTAACCTAGTTCTCTAACATAGAATCTTGGGCTTCTCTAAGAAAGCAGGAAAAAGAAATGGTTAAGAACTTTCACCAACGTGATGGTATATGACCTGATTATTTCTTATGATGAAACTCTCTTTTGTAAGAGAGATTTCTCTCCTTCCATCCTTATCCAATGCAAGAGGAAGCTCTTCTCGAATGTAGCTCCAAATGAAAACGCACTCACCTCCTCTCTTAGAAGTGTTGTAGAGAAGAGAATGTTTGTTGGAGTAAATGAAATGGGAAAGGAAAAAAGAGAAGAGGAAAGGTTTTCTCACCAAGCTTTATTCCACAGCTCCTTCGCATTCCAACATTAACTTAATTCCTCTATAATTTGCATACTCTTATGCATTCCCTCTATTCTTAAAAATGGAGACCACAATACTCTTCCTCCACTCCTTAGACATCTTTTTTTGTTTTTAAAATAATAGTAAAGAGTTTAGTATGCTAAAAACTCCAAAATCTCCTATATTTTTCGACGCTTCAATTGGGATATCATCAGGACCTACAAAATTTCCACCCTTGGTTCTCTTAAAAGCCTCCTCAGCTTCTTTTTTACTATTGTGATGGTAAAAATAAAATATTTTATTATTATTAATGATATTAGGATCACTAAGTTTGATCATATTTTTAGAAATTTAATTTAAAAGTTTTTCAAAATAATCCACCCACCTATTGATACGACCCACAATTACACAGATTTTTATATTCTAAAAGATGACCAATTTTTTTACATAATTTATATTTAGTGGCTATTGTGAACAAATGAAATGTTATAAAGTTTAGAACAATAGTTTTCACATAAGGCGTACTATGCAAGCATACGTATCGTTTCAAGTAATATAGTGTTTTCTATAAAAACTCAATAACGATCTTAAAGGGAAGCGATAATTCATTATATAGACTTTTAGTGAAGTTTTGACTTACAATTGCAGAAATTAATTTAGAAAATATAATAACAAATTCAGATGTAAAATAATGCTGCTAAATTCCTACATGTTATGTTTAAAACTAAATGTAAATGTAGAAATTCTAAACTATGCTAAATTTTAAAAGAGAGTTATAATTATGAAAAAAATCTTTCCCCTTTCAATGAGTTCATGATCTGCATAGGAAGCAAAAGGTTTAAAGGTTTAAATGATGTATTGTGACAAATAAGATCATAACTATTCCTTACCCTCTTCCGAGTGCATAAAGATTATTAGTTAATATAAAGTAAGTTCCTGATTTTATGATACTGTTGAGTAGATTTTAGCATCTTACTTCTAGATTACCCATTGTACCCTTTTAACAGGACCTACCTGGGATTCAGGTTCCAACTCTAGACCAAATGGGTAAGGGATCTAGCCTGTCACCCTAGAAACACAAATTCTATGGCCATCAAACTATATGTCTCCCTATATATTTGCATCAACCAGTGGACTAGGCGGCCTCGTTCTAAATATTAATGTGGTGTTCACCAGTTATGTGAAATCATATCTCTCCCAGGCCATTATGTTTCACAACAAATTTTAACGTTACTAGTGGCTAGTTTGCAAAGTAAATGAATAACTAGTGAAAAAATCATCAAAATTTTGTGAATAAAAAAAGTTCTAAATAAATCAAATTCTCCACATGATTACTTAATATTGCAAGAAGGAAAAAAAGGAAAACTACTTAAAATTCATGGGGTTAACAAAAAAAACATGGTTTATAATAAAACTTAAGTTCACAAAACAAAATTTAAACAAAAGTATAAATACTTATCTCAAACTCTTCCACAAACAATCCTCTAAAATTACCTGACTTTCTTGAATTCAATAGACCCTTACAAGGCTCATAAAACTTTGGTAATCACAATGACTAACCACTCCCTCACTATGGTGGCCACCCACTCTAATGTGGATCTAACCTACTCTAAAGCGACTCCACGCACACAATATTTTTGTGTGGAATTCATCCCTACATATAAAGCTCTGAAAATCACTAAGTGTTGCTTCAAACACTTCTTAAAAAATCATCCAAATTCATTGAAATATAGGGGTAACCGTTTCTGGCCCCTAGACGTTAATCTCGTCTACTCTAGCGCTTATGAGCCACTACTTCATGACTCCATTTTCACTCCTTCTTCTATAAACTTCATTTCATGTATCGTAAACCAAACACATGCAAAATACCTTCCATTAAAATGCAATGTCATAAAAAATAAGCATGAAATGTATATATAAAATGATTTTAAGGTGTGTCAATTCCCCCAAGCTTTAATGTTACTTGTCTTCAATTAACTCTTTTTTTATGTAAAAATTTTGTAGCTTATGGTAATGGGTTTCACTTAAAGATCCCTATAGTTTTTGTCTTAAAAATTTGATAGTAAAACTAATAGAAAAAAAATTTAATAACTCAGGTTAGAACTTAAGAATAAAAATTTTCAATAATCAAGTTTAGAAATTCTGATTTTCTATTCATTTCAAAAATAATTGTAATTTGTGATACTTAGGAATATTATATGAATTAAAAGAAAATAATTATAGGAGAACTCTATTAGTAAAGATACTAGTACTTTTAGAGTTATAATTAAGATAAAAATGTAAATAAATTTCTTCCTTTTAGTTGAATCAACTGAAGCCAATTTTGAATTAGGTATCTCCACAAGCTTCTCATCTCATTTTTTTATTATTATTTTCTTATATTTTTCTTTGAGGATCTTTATAATCCTTATTTTTTCTTTTCTTTTCTTTTGCTTTTGGGTTCTTTTTAGTCCTTACTTTTTCATGTGAGGATTACTATATTTGGATAACCTTTAATGATTTTGAACTTCACTATCCTCTTCCTAAAGTTAAAAACATATCTCACCTTTCTTTACTTGATAATATGAATTAGTAAAAAAAAATTCATAAAGTCTCTAATTCTTTTTCTTAAAGTATAGCCCTAGGATCCTAAGTGTTTCAAAAATTTGTTTTTTTCTATTATGAATAGTAAAAGCATCATCTTATACTTTCATACCAAAATGTCTTACCTCTAGAACTATCCTCTTATTACTAGAAAATTTTACTTAAATCTACTATTACACTTATAGAAACAAAACTATAGTTCTCCAAAGTTAACACCGCATACCGCAGTTTATGTCAAAATATTTTTTTTTAAAAATAAAGTTTATTGAGGACAAATAAAGTTTAGTTTTTTAAAAAAATATTTCTCCCTCCCCCAAACTTGAACTTTTAAATAGTTTAAAACAGTACAATACATAATTAACATGCAGAAAGATAAAATTTTAAAGTTATAAATAGGAGAATAGTGCAGGTATAAGTAGCAAAGACAGGTGCTGAGCAACAGTAAATCTAAAATCAACATGTATAGCATGAAAATTGCAAAGTAAAAGACTACTCAAACACACAGAAAATACTAAATATGCAGAAGCAAGAGTAACAATAATGCAATAAAATAAGAAAGGTAATTACATCAATAAATACATATCAGAAGTGACTAAATAAAGAAAATCCACATGTAAGCTCTACAACAGAAAATTAAACACTATCTAGTCCTCCTCCTCCTCATCATCATCAACATCAAGAATGTCCTCATCCATTGACCTAAGATGCTCATGTGGATAAAATTGATAGAAAGTAGGAAACTCAACTGAATGATCACCCCTAAACAATCTCACTAATGACTCATCATAAATCGCATCATAATCACTCTTCCTTTACAGTTATTGTTCTACAAGATCCCATATTTCTTCCATATCTTACAATTGACACTACATCAAGAAAATATCGGGCTGGTGCTCTACATATCTCTCACTCAGCACGTTCTAAAAACTAGAAGATGGATTAGTAGAAGTGGAGGTAGAAGGTCTAAAGCTAGAACTAGATGTGATATCAAGAGATCTACCTCGAGGTCTTCCATATACATTCACATTAGCCTTTTTAATAGGATTTAGTTGATGCAACATCTCTTCCTAAGACTCAAACCTAACACCAGATTGGCTACATAAAGTAGATGTGGGGGAAGAGTATCCTAAACCTACTATAGTTCCGCTCTTAGAGGAATAAATAATGCTTTCATAAATTAGAGACCCAATATTGATAGGCTTCATCAAATGAATGTAGTAGGTCAAAATAGACCTCCCTCGGGTCACTTTGTTCAAATGGTCAGAAGAAAGAAGACCAGCATATATAAAGTAATGTCACACCTTGGATGGGGCATTTAGTGCAAAAAAATAAAATTTTACTTTTTGAATATTTCTAATACTCCAACCTCCTCATCTGATAGTCAGAAATGCTATAATATCCTCAAGTTCTCCATCAGTAGGATCAAATTCAGTGTAAAAATTGTCAGTTACATTAGGTAACTGAAAAATGGAGTTGATCCTAACAGGATTAAAATCTACTTATCTTTCTTGAACATATACCATATCGTCAGTCTATTCAAAGAGATTAACATAAAATTCTTGAACTATTGAAATGGCAGTAGCAGCAAAAAAATAGCAAAAACTTTACCAACTCCAAGCTACAATTAAATTCTCCACAGAACCACCACGAGAAAGAAATGCTCACTCTTGAATTATTTTCTTTGAAACAAGATAATCTCTACAACGATATTGAGCCTTACTACTAATAAAATTTTTGGGATCAAAAGTGCCATTGCCCTTGCTTCTCTTAATATTAGGAGCCATAATCCAATCTATAAGAAAATTTGAATAAAATTCCAAAAAAATTTAAAAAAACACGTTTGTCAGCACTAAAAAGTTGGGAGTTGTTAAGTTGTCGGCTGTTAGGATGGATATCCTAACACCCATTTTAATTTAATTTAATATATATAATTTGGAAAAAAATAGTATTTTGGATTTTAAAAAATACAAGACATGATCGATCCCATATCCCCAGTAGTTTAAATAAACGAGCTTTATACCGTAAGTAGTACACCTATCTAGAAGGATAGATACTTATTGGTGAAGGCTTGATTAAATAAACTAAAGAATATATGACATTCATTTAAGTCTACAAAACCATTTTTATGTTGACCAAAAAATTCTCCAATTTAATACGAAGAATTAAATAGGGTTTATATTAAGCTGGGTTTGGAAAAGCTTCCTATATGGGCAAGCCCCTATAGTTAATTACATCTTAGATAACCAAAGTCACCTAAGAAAACTCTCGATAAAAATCAGGAGATATTTTCTTAAAAGAGGTCAAAGGATTAAGACTTTTCAATGAGTTCGGACAAAGAGGTGTGAAAGAGTAATGACTCAAGTTTGGAACATTTTATTTTGGAATCCAAAGAAGGAAGGACTAGGGGATGTCATAGATCCGGAGGAGAACCTCGGTGACTTCCCAAGCTATCCTATGGTTTGGCTTCAATTTAGAGGAGAAATATTTAAATGTTTCATCTAAAAAATTTAATTAGGGCTTATATTCATGTGAAACGATCACATAAATAACCTGAAAGATGTAAGGATTTAGTTCGTGACGAATGACAACCTCAAAATCTTAAAGCAAATTACGGCTTAAATTGTATAGCAGGGCTATACAAAGGCTTAAAGATAAATTGAGGATTTAAGTTCCATAAGCAAACAACCTCAGATTCCTATTGATTTTTTATTTAATTCTAAAGAATGGTTTAGCTGGTGAAGACATATTTTGCTATTGAAGATGATCGTGTTGCCCACAAAGCTAGCTCTAAG
>NEWO01000163.1:3640-29610 GCA_003013225.1 Phalaenopsis aphrodite | reverse complement strand
GTGTTGTTATCATTTTGTAATTGTTATGATTTTTAATTAATTTTTAATTATTTAAATGCTAAAAAATAAAGTGTTTATTTTAATTCTAATTTTATATTTCTTAGATTCCTCTAATCATAATGAGCTCCCAAAATCAATTTGGTAATTTTTTGAGATGTATTTTAGTTATTAGAACTATTTTAATTCCAAAAGTGTGATTTCACTTAATTAATCCATTTTAGTGGTCAAATTAACTCCAATTGACATGGAGTTTTTATGAGGAGCTCCTCTAACATTAAATTACATTGTTGAATAGTTTTTATGCCATTTAAATTTATAACTATTCCAAATTAATTTTCTTTTTACTTTTATGGTTAGTGACAATTAAGGTTATTTTTAATGAGTTAAATCAAGTTTATATTTTTCCTAGGATCCTCTAATCACATTGAACCTACCAAAATGAGTTTTGTATTTTTCTAATGAGTATTTTAATTATTATGATTTTAATACAAAAATAGGGACCATTAAATTGAAAATTAGATATCTCTAGTTAGAGATGCCCCCTGACCTTAGAAAAAGCTGAGAAAATGCCTAATAATAGAGACATCAAAAGCCACATGGTCCCATTATATGGTGAAATGTCTATGCAAATGGAGAATCAAAATAAGAAAAAAACCATTTAATTAATTAAAAATTATACATGCATCAAATGGACATGAAATTATTTCCACATTGTTATCCTCTATTCATTGAGCAAGAGAGTATTTTTATTTTATTTTTGTGATTTTCTACACAAAGTTATGGATTTTTAAAGCTCTAGGGGTTTAAATAAATAGAAAAAT
This sequence comes from Phalaenopsis aphrodite, assembly GCA_003013225.1. Lineage (NCBI taxonomy): Eukaryota > Viridiplantae > Streptophyta > Magnoliopsida > Asparagales > Orchidaceae > Phalaenopsis > Phalaenopsis aphrodite. The sequence continues at coordinate 28,789 of NEWO01000163.1, read as the reverse complement.
GTCCTATTTTTCTACTTATCCATGCAATGCTACGCAATCTTGCGAGGGCTCTAAAGCTCTACATGGAGTGCTCCCATTCGACGCAGTCATCCTAGCGGCTGCCTTATTAGCCCACCTTTTTGCTCCGTCTGCTCGTCCAACTCCATCATTGTCGTCCGTCTGATGCACGTTCGATCCAACGACACTCTGTCATCATCCCAAATGGATTGAACCTTGTGGTTCGTCCACCTTAAAACCCTAATGTCTTGAGCTACACTTAACCAAATCACTTTGAGTTTAATCTTATGGACTCATCTAAGTGAGACAAACCTATCTATACGGCTAACCTACCATGAAATTGATTATAGGCTCATGGAGAATTAAAATAAGCTCAGGATGAGGGAAAATATTATACCTTGGTCCAAGAGGGGAAGCGTCGATTGGATGCTTGGAGAAGCTTCATGGAGGTCCAAAGAGCTTGAGGATGAAGCCTCTGGTCGTGGTGAATTGATTAGACCCAAGTTCGACCAAGGTTGATTTTGGGTGTTGTTCAAAGTTCACCCTAGGGTGCTCTGGTGATGGGGCGTTTGTGGGGGATCTTCTTCTCTCAACATGGGGATGGTGTGGGTGCAATCAATTTGAATTTGGTGAAGGTTTTGGGGATGTCCTGTTTGGGCCTCAAATTATGGTTGGAAAATTGGCTTTGTTCAGTAGAGGAGAGGGCTGAGGAATGGTTGCATTGCACTTAGAAGGTCTTGAAGAAGCTCTGAAAGTATTTTGGCAGAGTCTTCCTAAGGAATTTCAAGCTCTCTTGGTTTGGCCATCGAGGGTGAGTTTAAATAGAGAGTGAAGGAGAGGCCACCAGAGGCAATTGGTGGGTGCCCTAAGTTTCGTATGTGGCTGCCAATAAAGCAAAAATCCAATTGTGATGAGACAGCTTGGATGGGTTTAATTTTGAGTTTTAGCCATGGGGGAGCACTTGGGGGTGGCTTTTCTGATAGCCTATGTGGCCGGCCGGCCAGGCTCAGGTCGTCATCTGACTCTGAGATGTCAGGGCTTGGGTTTGGTGAAGTCAGATGGTAAAGGCATTGAATTGAAATAGTATTGGGAAAGGGCTATTTTGGGTCAATTTGGGTCAAATCATGGTTTGGGGTTGGGTTCACCCCTCAAGCAAGGTTTGGGTGCTGAGGAGAATCAAATGGCTCAGCTGAACTAGTGTGGAGAGGTCTCCATCCAAGGGATTTTTGCTAAGCATGGGTTTAAGTGATTCATTAAAAGGGTTAAAAACCTTTTTAAAGAGGCTTAAAAGTGGCTTGGCCTCTTGCCATTAATAATTTGATGATGTGGCAAGGCTCTCATGGCTTTTATATAGCTTGGGAGTGGCTTCATGGCTTGCATGTGACTTGACTACTTTTCATGAGAAGGGATTTTTTAATTTATAAGATATTTTGGTGAAGTTTGGCATGATGCTTGATTTGGAATGATTTTATTTTGAATTTAGGCTTTAGGAATGATTTTAATCAAATGGATGATGAAGAGAAAGAATTGTCATGTGGGGCTTTGGATTTGGGCTTTCGAAATTAGATGTAGTGGGCTTGGGCTTTTGAAATTGAGGTTGAATTTGGGATAAAATTTGTTCAAATTGAATGTTGATTTTTGTGTAGGAATATGTCATGAAGGCTTTGAAAGAATTTCAAGTGATTTTGAATTGAGTTGGGGGGCTAATTTAGTGGATTTAGGCATATGGTCAAAATTGGGCCTTTTTTATTTGCGTAAAATTAGGCTTGCAATTGGTTAAAATTGAGCTTGAATTTTGTTTATATTAGGATTGGGGAATTTTAATTTTAATTTGGAATTGAAATTGGGTAATATTGGGTTCAATTGAGCCAAAATTGGGGTTAATTTGGGGACATTTGGGCCTTTAAGGGAAAATTGGGGCTTTTGGTCAAATTAGACTAATTGGTTCAAATTGTTGATAAAAAATTAAAATTGGGAATATTTGGGATGATTTCGAAATTTTTGGGAATTTTTGGGTCATGAGGGGCATTTTGGGAATCTGGTGATTTTGGTAAATTTTGGTCAATTTATGTAGTGGTGAGTGGTTTGAGATGATTTTTCGGACAAATTTGGGTATTTTGTGCAATTTTGAGATTTTTGACAAAAATTAGGATTGAATGGGTATTTTGGTAATTTAGTGATTTTGGGCTAGAATGGGCGAGTAAGCCATGAAGCCACGCCAAACCTATAGGAGCCATGTGAGGACTCATTTTGGATGCTCACTATGTTGGTTCTAACTCTCTTAACCAAAGAGTAGGGGTATAGGTTCATTCATATGGAGTCAGGAGACCAACTTAAGGGGTCACAGGGCCTAGGGTAAGTGAAAAAGTGTAGCGTGTGCAAGTTAGCCCCACCAAAACAGGATCACACAGGGTTAGTCCTAAGGTTTGACCATTTTATGGGGGACTCCCCTTGAGCTCCTCCATACCTACTAAGTACTAGAGGTTAGGACCAACATGTGGAACTTCAAGTTGAGTAAAAAAGAGTTTGGAATTACTAATGGTGAGGGTTCCTTTTCTAGTCCTCTAGGAATAGTCAACAGGAAAGTTCTATGACTAGACCCTAGAGTACTAAAAATTAAAAACTAGACCTCAACCAAAAATGAGGTAAAAAACTTTATATGAACTCCTATAAGTGTTTTACAAGCAAAAATTTTTTGTTCAACGTGCAATTTTCACCATTTTCTCATATATTTTTCATTTTCAATATCTTCACAATATGGAGGAAATACATGGAAATCTTCAAATTCAAAGTGAAGATCTTATCCAAAGATGATGAATTTCAAGATTTTTTATCCAAAAATCTTCTCAATAGGCAAGGCAGGAGAAGCCCTAGGGTACGGAATTGCGAAAAATGGGGAAGAAGAAGAAGTTCTGTGAAAGAATGGCAAGAACAAGTCAAAAAATTAGGTTTTTGCATGTTTCAGTTGGTTTCGTTCTTAGAAACATGTGCTCAAATATTCAATAAAGCACCACAAAAGCTGAAGTTTTTAAACCCTAATATGTTAGATTCAACAATCGTTTTGATAGTTAATTGTCTTCTTCATCTCTCCAATATTCACGCGCTCAACTACAAGATTATTAAATATAAATCAATCCAATCATTCAAGTACACTAACACCAAATATTCACAACACAAACTTAGCACTATTTCATTATCATAAGCATAAATTTAATACAAACAGACATAAATTTGATTCAACAGAGAAATAGAAACATAATGCAAATTCACAGTACTAGAGTAACCTTAAGTTCAAAGTCAGCACACAACAAATAAACACACAAAATCATTAGATTTTCCACACAATCTTCCGACTGCTAATAACGTTGTTGTCATCCACCTTTTCACCCATCAAAATTTGATGATCAAATAAGTGGTAAGAAGGAGCACAAAGAAAATCTTCTGCAACTTTCTCTTCTATCCATTGGATATCTTGATACATCCTTACCTGATACTCCTGGAAACATGTCATGTGATTAAACTGTTGTCTGAATTTTCATTCCAAGTGTTTGTATTGGTAATAAAGCTTGCTTAACTTGAAATGTAGATTCACCATCTCTTTCTCAATCTTTGTGAGTTTCTCTGTAACTCCTTTCAGTCTCAATGTAAGGAATCCATTGAAGTATGTTTGGGCTACATTATGCGTCAACTTTTCATCAAACTTGTCATTGTTCTTACTCTCCATGGATCTTGATGCAATGATCTCATGGTATGGATGATTCTTCCACTACTTTCCTCCTCTAAAGCACTTAGAATTTTGAAGAAGATGTCCCAATTCACATACATAGCAATTTTAATAGAGAAGGAATGGGCAAAAACTGAAATTTGGTGGTTTTAAGAAGTTACTCGGACTATGATGCCTAGGTGCCAGATTGGGCGCTTAGGTGTTAGGCTCGTTGTAAAGGGGCACTTAGGCCCCAGTTTCGGCGCCTAGGCACTAATGCCCAAAAATGTCAATGGTCTAATTTACTCGTCCCAACCTTATTTTAATCATCAAATAAGTACTTTGTGCCTCCTTACTTGTACGACTCATTATAACATCATAAACTCGACATAACAACATTCACCAAACAAATCAATTCACATCGATAACTATGGGTTACCTCCCACAAAGTACTTGGTTTAGCGTCATCAGCCCGATGTATTCAAAGTTTTACTCTTATTGAACCAGCATTAGGATATCTTCATTAAAAGAATTGTTTCCACAATTGTAAGGTTTCAGTGGATGTCTGTTTACCTTAATAATTTGTTCAGCTTTTGGATATTTAATATCCACAGCAGCACAAGGATATACTTTCATTACAATAAATGGCCCTTAATACCTAGACTTAAGTTTTCCAGGAAATAATTTCAATCTTTTATTATATAGTAAAACCTCTTGTTCAGGATTAAAATATTTTATCAAAATCGTCTTATCATGCCAATTTTTCATCTTTTCATTATAAATCTTCACACTCTCATATGATTTATTCCTTATTTCATGAAACTCATTTAATTGCAATATTTTTTTCTCGCCAGTGTTGCTCAAATTATAGTTAACTTCTTTAATAGCCCAACAAACATTATGCTTCAATTCAACTGGCAAGTAAAAAGCCTTTCCAAATATGAGTCTATATGGTGACATTCCTTTAGGAGTTTTATAAGCACTCCCATAATCTTATAATGCAGAATCAAGTCTAGTAGACCAATCTTTTCTATTAGGATTTACAATTTTTTTCAATATTCTGTAAATTTCACAATTGGATGCTTCTGCTAAATTACTGGTTTGAGGGTGATAAGTTGTAGCAATTTGATGTTTTATTCCATATTTCCTCGTTAATTGTTCAACTCTATTGTTTTTCAAATGACTTCCCTCATTAGTAATGATCACTTGGCATTCCAAATCTGGTAAAAATATTTCTTTTTTAAAATTTTGCAAAGCTTTGAGAATCACATCGGGGTAAAGCAACAGCTTCAATCCATTTTGAAATATAATTCACAATTAATAAAATTTATAGTTTTCCAGAATATGGTACAAATGGTCCCATAAAATCAAAACCTCATACATAAAAAATTTTAACTTCCAAAGTAAAATTTAGGGGCATTTCATCTCTCTTAGAAATATTACCTACTCTCTGACATCTATCATAAGTGTTCACATAAGTGCTAATATCCCTAAATAATGTAGGCAAATAGAATCCAGATTGTAAGATTTTGATTGTAGTTTTATCCACTCCAAGTTTCCCCCAAAATATGATTTATGATATTTTTGAATAAGTTCCATGGTTTATTTAATTGGTACACATCTTTAGATGACTAGGTCCTTACATTCTTTGTACGAATAAGGGTCATCCCAAAAGAAAAATCTTGCATTGCGAATGAACTTTTTCTTCTGGTGGCTCTTTAATTTGTAGGGTAAAATATTACTGACTAAATAGTTAACTATATCAACATATTATGGAATATGCCACTTAGTAACATCATATAGTTGTTCATCAGGAAATTTATCATTTATTACATCCTCAAAGTTTCCATAATTTTCCTATTTAAGTCTCGACAAATGAACAATAATTTGATTATCATAACCCTTCTTATCTACTTCCTGAAAATCAAACTCTTGCATCAGAATGACCCATCTGATTAACATTAGTTTTGCATTCTTCTTCAGCATCAAATATTTTATAGCGGAATGATCAGTTTGCACAATACATTTAGCTCGAATAAGATAAGGTCTAAATTTATCAAAAGCATATACTATTACCACTAACTCCTTTTTACTAGTAATGTAATTAATTTTTGTTTTATTAAGAGATTTACTAGCATAACATCTAACTTTAAAAATTCTATCATATTTTTTTTCCTTAATACAACCACAATATCATAATCACTTGCATCAAACATTAATTCAAATGGTTTTTCTCAATAAGGTGAAACAAGAATAGATGCAGTGATTAATTTTTCTTTTAATAATTTCCTTGTTAAAATCAAAATTTGTAGCTTTTTCTAAAAGATGAAACAAAGGCTTAACAAATTTTTAGAAGTTTTTATTAAAACATCTATAGAATCCAACATGTCATAGAAAAATTCTAACTCCCCTCACCATGGTAGGTAGGGTTAGTTTAATAATAACTTGAATTTTTGTTGGATCAACTTCTATGCAATTTTCAAAAACTCTATGTCCTAAAACAATTCCTCTTGCGACCATAAATTGACATTTTTCCCAATTAATAACTAAATTTATTTCTTAACAGCATTTAAGAACCTTGGCTAAATGATCTAAACATGAATCAAAAGAGGTTCTAAAAATGGAGAAATCATCTATAAGAACTTCAGTTCCTTTCTCAATTAATTTATAGAAAATAGACATCACACATCTTTAAAAATTTGTAAGAGAATTATAGAAACTAAAAGACATTCTTCTAAAAGTAAAAGTCTCGTACGGACTTATAAATGTTGTCTTATCTTGATCCTCACAAGCGTTAGAGATTTGGTGGTATTCATAATATCCAACCAAAAAGTAGAAATATTGGTGCCCAGCTAGTCTATCCAACATCTAATCTAGAATAGGTAGATAAAATTATTCTTTTCTAGTGGAGAGGTTTAATTTTCTATAATCAATACATATAACCACTCATTGACTTGTCCTTTTGGAATTAATTCATTCCATTCATTAACAACTATTGTCACTCCCACTTTCTTAAAAACACAATGACTAATACTAATGTAAGCTTTATCAAAAAAAGCATATATAATTGTAGCATCCAACCACTTTAAAATTTCTTTCTTTACAACATCTTTCATGATAAGATTCAATCTCCTTTGAGGATCCGCCCTAGGCTTATAGTTATCTTCCATTAAATTTCTATACATATAGATTGAAGGGCTGACTCCATAATATCAGCTAACATAATCCAAAAGCCTTTTTATAATCTTTTAAAGTCTCTAGTATTTTTTTCTTCTTGAGCTTCAGTTAAATCTGAGGATATTATAACAGGTAATGTTGATGAGTTCCCTAAAAATGCATACTTTAAATGTGTTGGGAGCACCTTCATCTTAAATTTAGGAGGTTTTTCAGTTGAAAGGATCAGAGGTTTACTATTTTTAGTAGTGCCAAAAATCTTAAAACTTTTTAAAACATAATTTGAATCCTCGGTATTTATCTCATTTGATTTATCTTGCAAATCAATGTCATTTTTATCCTCCTATTTTTTTTTATATAACTTCACATTTTTCTTGGAAATGATTATTAATCAAATAGTCAATAATTTCCATTCTTTAATATTTATCATATTTTCCTTTAACTGGATACTTGATAGATTTAAGCACATTAAATGTAACTTCCTGATCATTAACCCTTATGATTAACTCTCCTTTCTGCACATCTATCATTGCTCATCCATTGCCAAGGAAAGTTCTCCCTAGAATGATAGGAATTTCTTTATCTTCCTCCATATCTAACACAATGAAATCCATAGGAAGATAAATTTATCCACTTTCACTAATATGTCCTCTATAACCCCTTAGAAAAAGTGATAGATCGATAAGCTAACTGAAGGGTTATAATATTGAGAGAAATCTCTCGTAAACCTAACTTTCTAAATATAGATAATGGCATGAGTTTAATACTAGCTCCTAAATCACATTAAGTTTTTCCACAAAACGTTTCTCCAATTTCATAAGGTATAGTGAAGCTACCAGGATCCTTGAGTCTTTGAGGAAGTTTTTACTGAATTATTACACTACATTTTTTACTTAGTGCAACAGTTTCATAATCTTAAAATTTCCTCTTTTTGTTTAAAATCACTTTCATAGTTTATCATAACTTGGTATCTATTCCAAAGCTTCAGCAAAAGAAATGTTTATTGTGACTTTTTAAATATCTCAAAAAACATTGAAAATTTTTTATCTAGTTTTTGTTGTCTAAGTCTCTGAGGAAAATGAGGTGGTGGTCTTTTGAAATTAATCTTAGTTGAAGAGAAAGTTTTTCCACTTTCTTAGGAACAATTTCTTCAAGTTTTTTAGCTTCTACAGTTGCTCTCTCAACTTTAATCTTTTTCTAAATTCCAACATTTAATTCCTTTCCACTATTGAGTTGGATAGCTTTAACTTGTACTTGCTCTTTGTTTTTTCCTTTGGGATTTATTTCAGCTGAGGTCTATTACTAAGTGCATTAGCAATTTCTCCCAATTTATTCTCAATATTTCTAATTGCAGCTCTGAATTTGTAATTGATTACCTATCTGTAACAACACTTCTTCTATAGACAACTTCTTTTCCTTCAATTGTTAGTTATTAAAGCTAGAAGGATAAGCAGGTCTATTGTTAATATCCCTGGTTGTTTCAATTTTCTAATGGGTTTGCTTGATTGTTCCTTCATTGTTGATTTCCACCACCAGAATTATTATTCCAGTTAAAGTTAGTTTTTCCAACTTGTGTAGATTAATCAATATTATTATGGTCTTTGTACATGATGGTCTTTATTAATCAATGTTATTATTCCTAATGGTCTTTGTACATGACAATGTTCATTTTCAACAGTTTGAATATCAATGTTATTATTTGATGTGTTAGCCATTTTATGCAAATTGTGAAGTTCTTTTCATTTTCTGATTTTTCTAATCATTCGTTCTAACTCAGAATCGTATGGTACTAAACCTTTAGATCCTGAACTAAGCATGCAAAATATGAATGTTCAGAAAATAAAATTAAAAAAATCTTTATAAATTTTTTAGTTTTTTTAAATTCTTTTGGTTTTGAAAATATTTTTTAAATATTTATTGACAACACTACAAATTTTTTTAAAATAATTCCATAATTTAAGTAAAATTTCTAAGTCTAAAAACTTTTTTTTGCTTCCCCGACAACGACGCTAAAAGCATTACTCGACCTGCAATTACACAGATTTTTATATTCCAAAAGATGGTAAAAAAGTTGACCCAATTTATATTTAGCGGTTAGTATGAACAAATGAAATGTTACAAAGTTTAGAATAATAGTTTTCACACTAAGGATACTACGCAAGTACACATATAATTTCAAGTAATACAGAGTTTTCTATCCCACAGGGAAGCGATAATTCTTTGTATAGACTTTTAATGAAAATTTTACTTAAATTTTCATAAATCAATCTAGAAAATATAATAGCAAATTTATGTGTAAAGTAAAGCTACTAAATTCTTGCAAGTTCTATTTAAAACTAAATGTAAATGTAGAAATTCTAAACTATGATAAATGTAAAAGAAAGTTCTAATTATGAAAGAATCTTTCCCCTTGCAATGAGTTCATAATCTGCGTAGGAATCAAACGGCTTAAAGTTTTAAATGATGTTTTGAGACAAATATGATCATATATATTCTTTGCCCTCTTCTGAGTGCACAAAAAACATTAGCTAATGTAAAGTAAGTTCTTAATTGTATGGTAGTGCTGAGTAAATTATAGCCTCTCACTTCATGTTACCTACTATGCACTCTCTATTGGACCAACTAAGGACTCAGGTTCCAACTCTAGACCAACTTTGTAAGGGATCTAGCATGTCACCCTAAAAGCACCAATTCTATGCTCATCAAATCTTATCTTCCTATATATTTGCACAAATCAATGGACTAGGCCACCTCGTCCTAAAAATTAATGTTTGAGTGAAATCATATTCCTCTTGGGTCATGTTGGTCATCAATATAGAAGAGTTAGTTTAAAATATATTTAATATATATATAGATATAAATATAGATATAGATATATATATATATATATATATATATATGTGTGTGTGTGTGTGTGTGTGTGTGTACATACATACATACATATATGTATAATGTTGAAAAGCAGCATTTTAAATTTTGATGATACGAGACCTAACCGATCTCATACAAATAATAGTTTAAATAAACAAGCACAACACTACAAGTCATGCATCTATCTGAAGGAATAGACATGTTACTTGATAGTGAGGTTTGACTAAATAAACTAAACAATTTATGATGTCTACCATCAATTCTAGGATTGAGAATGGGAATTCATCCTTCGGGCATGACTTATTCAAATATCTGAAGTCAACACGGATCAGGATCCAACTGTTCTTCTTTCTGACCGACACTACATTAACTAACTCTATATGATATTGTTCTTCTCATACAAAGTTGGCATCTATTAATTTCTTGAACAAAGTCATAACTTGTTGCTCAATTTCAAGGCATATTCTTCTGGGAGCTTGTTTTCCTGCTATCATAGTCTAGAGTAACCCAAGTTTTTGAATTGCATTCTCCAGTGCTAAAGAAGACATCTCATAATAATTCTAGGCAAAGAAATCTTTATATTCCATTAACAGATTGATCATGTTTGTGGTTTCATATTAGATAAGAGAACTTGTCGTTCAAAAGAAAAGCTTTCACAGACACGCAATCTTTTCGTTTATGGATGGATTATTCAGATACAATCAGATCAACATATCACCAGAGGATGCTACACATATCACCTTCATAACACCGATCAGAATATATTGCTACATATTAATGATCTCGTACATAATTAAGTGTAATGTTACATGGACAACCTGGTTATCAAAAGTAAATAAAAAGATAATCATTTGTATGATTTTAGAATTGTTTTCAAACAATTATAAAAGTTTAATCTTAAAATGAATCCCTTAAATTACACTTTTGGTGTCACCTCCAAGAAATTTTTAGTATTTGTTGTTTTCCACTATGGAATTGAAATTGATTCAGAGAAGATTAAAACTATTCTAGAAGCACCATCCCTCAAATCCTTGAAATAGTTGCAATCCTTTCAAGGAAAATTATCATACCTAAAATTCCTTATATATAATATGTCAGAGAGGTGTCAACTTTTTCTACATTGATAAAAAAGAATGTCAAGTTTGCATGGGACAACAAATGTCAATAGAAATTTCAAAGACATTAAGTATTAGTTAATAACACATCCCATATTAATAGTCACTATCTCATGTAGACCTTTAATACTTTATACAACTGCTTTAGATGACTCCCTCAAAGCGTTGTTAACCTAAGTCAATGATGAGGGTAAGGAAAATGCCCTCTACTACCTAAGTTATTGTTTCATACTGAAAGAGTTAAAGTATCCTCCTATTGAGAAGCATTGTCTGGCTTTGTTTTTTGTTGCCCAAAAGCTTAGACATTACAAGATTTCTCATAAGGTCAACATTATCGCAAAGGTCAATACGTTGTAATACTTGATGACCCAATTGACATTTTTTGGGATGTTGGCAAGGTAGTCAATGATATTATATTAATTCAATATAACATTCAAGCCTCTTTGTTTCTTTAAAGAACAAATCTTGATAGATTTCCATATGGAACACCCAAATGATGAGTTGCCAGATGAAAAAGTAATTAGTATTGAAGACCCCATGCCCAATCTTGAGAGATGTATTTCGATGGAGCTTAGTCAACATAGAAACAAAAGAATCATAGACAATGGTGACTGATAAAGCAGGAGTCATGTTGATATTCATTACACCAAATCAAGGAAGGTTGTGGCACTCCATCCATTTGACAGAGTCATGTACGAACAATGAAGCAGAATATGAAGCCTTAATAATTGGGCTAGAATTGACAATATTAATGGGACTAACGGACATTGACATCTACTGTAATTAATATCTAATCATTCATCAAGTGGTTGGACAATACAAAATCTTAAAGTCGAGATTAGAACAATATTTCCATTATACGATAAAATTTTTGGAGAAAATTCTTAATGTGATGATACACAGAATCTTGAGTGGAGAGATTGCTTTGCAGATGTCCTCGGAAAGCTTGCTAAATAATTTTCCTACCCATAGGAGGATTCAATTAACATAAAGATACCAGAACATCAGGTCCTCTCACAAATTGACATGGATACCTTGCATAAAGAAGGTAATGAAGGTGCAGTGATAGCAGTTACTGAAGGTATAGAGGATTTGTGACAACTATTTATACATTACTTGCAAATGGGGAAGCTACGAAATGATAAATCAGTAACAAATCAGATGAAGAAGAGAGTTTTCTCTTATGCTTTAGTATATAACATTGTGTACAAAAGGTCCTTTGATGAAATGTGGTTGTCTCATCAGGTCAGAGGCCCAGAAAATTGTAAGGGAGGTGCACTCCAACTCTGCAGTGCTCACCAATCAGGCTCGAAGATGAATATAAAGATCAAGAGTTTGGGTTACTACTAGCCAACAGTAATGATGGACCACATGAGAGTTGTTAGAAATTAACATCAATGTCAAGTACACTAAGTGGTCTTATACCAACACTCAAATGTGATGCATTAGATGATCATGTCATGGTTGTTTGAGTGTTGGGGCACAGACATAATGGGTCTCATAGACCCTTTATCTTTGAAAGGACATCAGTTCATCCTTGTAGAAACATATTACTTTTTAAAATGGGCAGAATTGGTACCATTAAGGGAAGTCAAAGCACACTATGTTCTATTATTCCTAAAAAACCAAGTTGTATGTCGGTTTAGTGTGCCATGAAGAATAATCTTAGACAATGTCTTAGCCTTCAGAAGAACCAAGCTCAACAAGTTCATCAGATAGCACGGCATAGATTGGAAGTATTTTACAATTTACTACCCAAGAGCGAACAAATTTGCAAAAGACTTTCAAGAAGCTTGTGTAGATACAGAAAGAACCTTAGATGATAGCAAAAGAGGATGGCATGAACCGTTGTTAGATGCTTTATAGGGATACAGGACAACATTTAGAACTCCTACAAAGTCTACACCATATGCTCTAGTATATGGGTCTGAGGTTGTGCTTACCTTGAAAGTACAACTCCCGTTGCTCAGAGTTACAGTGGAAAAAAATATTACATTAGAAGAAAATGTCGGAATTCAACTCGAAGAACTAGAAAGTCTCGAAGGAAAAGGCTTGGTTGCGTGGTAAATTTTGGAGTTGTATTAGACAAAGATTATACAATTCCATAATAAAATGGTCCATCCAAGAACTTTCAAAGTCAGCAAATTGGTTCTCATCCTTAGATGACCTATTCTTGCATACCATAAGATAGGAGGAAAATTTGAAATGACTTAGGAGGGACCGTTCATGGTTGAAATAGCCTACTCCAGACAATTGTACCAACTGGTGGACTGCCAATGTGAAAGACTGATGCTACAAATAAATGGAAGGAATCTAAAGCATTACTATGCATCATGATGTTCATAGGGCAAGACATTGCTTCTAGAAGCACGAATATGATAAGTGTCTGTAGCTGGGTCCAAGAGTAAGGAAAAGGTTCTTATAAAATATTTCAAAAAGTTAAAGACAATTCTCTCTAAACTTTTCAATAAAATTCTAAGAAAAAAAATAATAACAAAAAAACAAGAATATTAATAAAAGAAACACAATATAAAAAAATGATGATGACATAGATGAACAGAAACAAAAATTCTACGTAATTAATAGCAGCCTATCGTTCTTGTTCAATTTGAGATTCAGCATGCTGATTTTTCTTCTATTTTCCATCGGAAAATGTTAAGCCAAAGGCTAATTTTCTCTTTCAAAAATGGCATCAATCTTCCACTAGACGAGGACAGGCTGGCAAAAGGTGTTGTCATAACTTCAACCTGGGTTTTGAGTAAATCAAGATGGAATACAAAGGGCCATTATTTAATGTGGTGGGCTAAGAAGAAGTACATGAACGAGAACCCATTCTTAAATTTAAGAACATAGGAATTAACACGACTGTGAAGAAGAGGAAGATGGGGAAACTACGGAAAACACCTCAACACACGACAGTCCAAATGTTGGAGATAGAAAGATAAGATCTACGATTTTACAACAAATGATGAGCTTCTCAGCGCTCCCACAATGGAGCCCTAAAAAATCTAACCCACATGGAAGATGCCTCTGACACATACACAATGGGGAAATTACAATTTTCGCAAGCATAGGTTGTTTGACCTGCTGGAGAGAAGACAAACAAGTTGATCTGTTGAGAAGCATACCCTAGCCATCATGGAGAAGGAAATTTTTAAGCAGTCTGCTTTACCTCAATTTGTGATAGAACAACCACCACTGAATTCTATCATAGGTCACACTCTTTTGGAATACACGTAAGTAGAACCATGCACAGAATGTGTGCAGTGTGCTCTCCTCAACACTAGAGAGGAGTGATCAACATCTGGATGTGGAGTCATATATTCCACAGTTTGTTAAGCTAAGATAATTATAGATCATTTCTGAAAATGAATTGGAGAAGTTTCAAAAGGTTAGAAAATAGAACTTTGAGTATTTTGAAAAAATGTAAGTGAAGTATGTCAACATCTTGGAAGGGCTGGAATTATACACCAAAGTCTTTTCTATACATGAGCAGAGGAAGATAGTGGATTGTGTCTTTGAATTAAGAGATAAAGGTTGAGTAGGTTGTTTACTTTATCAACTCAACATAATATCATGACCAGATGAACTTGGAATAGTCCAAGAGATTCTAAAGTTTATTTAGAGACACCCTCTAAATATCCTTATGAGATTTTGGATATTTCATCGGCCATTTGTTCATATTATGATTTGTTGAAGAAAGTCATCCTCAAAATGTAATAACCTTAAACACTAAACAACAAAAAAAATGAAATCCTTAAAGATCCACCAAGATATGATATGGGGCCCTTTAAATTAGCACATTAGTGAGAATTATCATATACCACTTAACCTATAGTAAAACTCAATGCTCAAGGGTATGAATCTTGGATATGGTATTCACACTCGTGTGGGCAACTGGAGATATTTAAAATATGGCCACATATAGGCCATCAGATTGGTGTATGTTGGAAGTTTTTGTGGCATGTACGGTGATGAGAAAGGCATCTGGTGATAAATTAGGGATGGCGGAATAGTATTGTACTTTCTGACCCGAGAACCTTGTGAGGGTGCATGTTTGGCTTTACTATTCATAGCAATTTGACATGAAATAACCCATGGTTTTTGAAGTTGTCGGCAGTTTCGGTCTAACAGTGTAATTGACTTGTGGATAGTCTTATTTACAAATTTTACAATATGACAACTAAACAAATATAGTTTTAATGAAACTAATATTTTGGTATCTAAATAAAAATCTAGTTTACTCATATGCATGACAAACTATAATTTTTTTTGTTTTACATTCTAAATGTCCACTTGCTAGTTACCTCGACTGGGGCTAAGAACTGCTCTCCTATGATCTTCTTGCTGATAATTTATAATCAATGTCAGACTTTATAAACACAAATTGCATATAGTTGCCTACGAAGTATTTCGAGAATGATAATTATGAGTCCTCCCTTACACTGAGCCCCGATTTTCTATATGGGTTTATTTAATTTAATTCACCTGCACATATTTCCTTTAATTTTATATTATGTTTACCATGCTAACCTTTTCGCAACAGGATCGGAGGTGGTTGGTACACACTGTCACTTTTCCTTTTTAATACATTTTTCTTTTCTTTATCGTACTTTACAACATGTTTACTTATGCATAATTTAATATACTTGCAAAGGCCCTTACAATAAAGAACAATAGACCATATGCCTAAGGGGAACACTAAAGCAAGCCTTAAGACTCAACCATAGCAACTAGTTCACTCATAAACCTTAAACCCATAACCATCACAAGTAAGAAGCTTGGAGGCAGTTGTCCGAGAAGCAAGGTGAGGGTGCAGGCAGACGAAGGAAGACTTCATATGACAAAAAATGAAGAAATTGAATTTTCTTTAGTCTTAAATAACATAAACCCATAGAAATTTCAGGTTATACGTCTAGTACGACATAAATTCTTTATTTATTAGTCTTTTGCAGGATCATGTTGTGCAATATAAGTCCTAACTCTTTTTAAGACTTTAAGGTTGTTTGTTTAGTACAACGTCTCCTATTTTTCTATGTTATTTGCATGATCATATATTATGCAAATGTAAGTCCTAACTTTAAATAATTTGTGGGAGTAAACATCAAATTAGCATCATTACCAAAATATAATGCCAAACAATTGGATTGTTTGGGAAGTCATTGAGGCTTTCCTCGAGATCTATGACATCCCTTATTTTTACTCTGATTTTCAAAATAACTATTCAACATTGAGTAATTTCCAGTTGAATTTTCTATAAACAATCTTGTAAACTATACATCAAATTCTTGAAGATGAAACCCCTAATTTTAATCGAGAGTTTTCTTAAGTCATTTCAGTTATCTAAGATGTAATTGAGTATAAGGGCTTGCCTCTATAGAAAATTAGGAACCCAAATAATAAAAAACCTGTCTAATCCTAATATTTGGCATGGGAATTGTCGGTCACAAGTTTCGCGTATTAACGGATGTCATGAATTTATTAGTTTAGATGATTGAGCCTACTAACAAGTGATATGCCCATCTCTCAGAGTGATGTATTACTTATAGTATTGTGCTCAAATATCTAAACTATTAAATATATGAGATCTATTTGGTCACATGTTTCAAAATCAAAATGTTACTTTTAAAACCAAAATTATATATACATACTAAATTAAATCAAACATATATTCATGAAAAATCTACCCATAGTACTAAAAATAAAAATAATGGTTATGATTAAATAAAAAAATGATTATATTATTGATTAGATTTTTAATGAGGGAGAAAAAATTCATCAAATCCATAGCCTTCACAAATAGACTTAAGGACTACTCCCTAATAAGCCCTAGATCATCTCCAAGAGATCCAAGTGAATTGACACCTTTAATCTAATCTTACTCAAACAAATAAAGTTACCATCAAATAAGTATTCATAATAGAAAAAAAAATGTTCATTTTAGTTGGGTCCCACTATTCATCCCCCAATGTTATTTAATTAATTTTAATTTTAAACCCTTATGAAACTGATCATCGTACTCAATGGAGGCCTCGGCTAGGGATTGCTTATGGAAGAATGAAATTATATTTGAATTAAAATTTTATTATTATTATTATTATTTAATTATTAACTTAATAAAAAATCAAGTAAAATTGAGTATCATAAAAAAATTGTTACAATGTTCTCTCTAATCAAGAATAAGTACATAACACTCATAAATTGTTTAGCCCATTTAAAATTACATTAATATTTTTTATAATTATTAAATTATATCATGGATTAAAATTCATTTAAAATTCAAATTATTATAAAAAATTATACTTGGATGTTCTTATAAAATTATACTTTGATGTTCTTATGAAATTTAATATTCTAATCAATAGTATTTATTTAATTTATTAAATATTAAAAATAAAAAACTATATAAATTTAATTTATTTTGTTTTTTTTTTTATTTTCAAATTATTAAGGGGTTTTATATATTTTATTTTACAAATTTTTATTTTATTTTATTAACTTCAGGGCAATTAATATAATTATTTAAATAATTCATTATCATATTTTCTTCCTTTTATGCTTTGACGAATTTAAATCCTTATGGTAATTAGTCCTGGAAGCTAAGTTGACTAAAAATGGTGTCAAAGAGGACCTTAAATTATTTTATCATTTTCTTGAACATTTAAATAATTTATATAATTTCTTAAAATGAAAATTAATCTAAAATTTAAATAACACATATATTTAATTTAAACTTTTCTAGAAATAATTTTAGAGGCCAACGATGACCTAAGAAATGTCTGTAAGAAATTTTAGGTCAAATAGAAGTCATTTATGTGTTTAATTTTTCAATTATTTATCATTTTATTCTTTGATTAAATATTATTTATTTTTAAATTGGAACTTATAATGATTTTCGTTAATCCTCTTATGTTTGTTGAGTATATATCATTTTTTACTTATATTCTTTGAAATTTTTATTTAATTTTTTATGATATTATAATTTTCATCCATTTTAAAGATTTGATTTATTTATTTAGTGATTTTCTACTTGGAGTCATTCTAGGGGTTGTTTATTAAATCAGGACCAAAGACCAATTAGGACTTAACTAGGTCACTCAATCCAAGATTAAATAGGTTACATCAAAACCATGTTTTAGTCTACAAATTGTTTTCTAATCTTGATTAGTGAGTGGCATCTATTCAAATAAAAGGAAAGGGTAACTTTGATGTTGTCCTTAATCTCTTTCTAGAGATGGGAATCATCTATGTAAATGTCTTCAATCCATGGATCTGTGGAGCTTTCTAGCAATGTTTACTTCAAATATAATTTAAGAGCTCTAAGATTTCTATCTTATCATGTATTTGCTATAAGAGCAAGGTTTTATTTTCATAAATTACCAGATCAAGATGAAATATGAAGCATTTATGAATACAAAGGTTCATCTATGTTGAGGCCAATTTGATAGTTCTGGGGTTTCATCTTGATCTGATGAACACATCTTTAATCTCCAAAGTTTAAGGATGTCAAGATTTGAAATCCTGTAGTATCCATAATGAGTTTGTCAAAGCTTAGTGTTAGAGTGGGAAAGGGAAGACTAATTGGGTTGGGGATAGACTGCGGATGGTTATTTGGATTATGAGGTAAGTTTTGAGCATATAAGAGCCAAGTGAGAGACATTAGTTTGTAAGAATTTCATCGACCAATCACTAGTCCATCTATGGAAATGGTAATTTCATAGATTAAAGTTGACATCTGAGCTTGATGGTGATGGCTATTGAGGTGCTCAAGGACTTTTTAACAAGCTCTATTGTTGTTCAGATTGAATCGTGTAGTGACAATAGTAGCAATTCATAGCCTTAGACCGTAAGACAAGTTTTAGACTATCTACTAGTTTGAGATGAGTTAGAGAAGGCTTTAGAAAAATTCATAACCTTGTGGTCCAATGCTTTGGCTTATGCTTCATATTGATGGATTTAATTTAGTTGGGCTGGGCTACTTAAAAATTTGTGCTGATCTAAATGGTTTGGATCTACTTAAGTAAGTTTCTTATATTCATAATTATTGGTTGATTCAATATGATTGATCAGTTTGGGGTTGATTTGGTCTAAGATGGCTCATTTAAACCTAGTGGGACAAAGTTGGGTAAAGATCAATCAAACTTTATCAGAGTCCAATGGAAATGGATTCTAGTTCAACGGCTAGGAGGTGTTGTAAATTGCTTCTTAACCAAGTTTGATTTGTTTTGAATTTGATTTGATTAAATTTGGTTCATCCTAGCCTAATTGAGTTAAAATGATATAAGAATTAATTGGGTTTAAATTTAGGCTTAAGTTAGCTTAAGAATCCCAAGAAGAATTTTTTGTGTATCAAGGATGATGTTGGCCCAATTAAAACTTACTCTCCTAAGTAAAACTTAGGTTTGGTTTAAATGGACCTTAATACGCCTTAATATGTCATTTGGTCAAAGGGTCCTTAAGCTAGCTTATTGTGCTCAAATTTCATCTTAAGCTTTTAGTTTCATTTATATCCAAAAGAGAACATAATGAACTCTAATCGACCTTTATCTTCTCAAACGAAGTTACGGGACTGGATCATAAGAGCTAAGAGGAGCTCTTGGGAAATGTTCGTCAATCTCATCAAAAATGAGGTTAATAGAATTAATGTTTGATACTTTTCAGGCATTTAGTATTTTTCTTTAAATAAGGCATTCTTTTCCATAAATGAAAATATACACTTGGACATATATATGATAATTATATGACTAATTTTTTAATATCAGATGTTCAATTTTTTTTGCGCCTAGTTCTTTGATGACATTAGTTGAATGTTTTGACATTGACTGTGCCAATTTTCAGATAACTTGTCCTTTCATCACTATATTCTAGTTCTATTTCTTGGCTTCAAGAGACAACCAACAATTTCATCGAAGGAACTAGAAAGACACTAATTTAGGCAATTCTCCACTCTAAAATTTGAATCTTTCTTAGTAGTTTCTAAAATGAAAATAGAAACAAAAACTTTTTTTTGCTCAAAACTTTTTTTTTTATAATGAACCGTTTGACATAATAAGTTTTACTACTTTCAAAAAAAAAGTTTGGTTTCCTCCTTCCATCTTGTTCTACTTCAAAAGCACAATCCTATGCCACTTACATTTGATTTGCAATGGTTAAAAATATATTCTCGTACACCTTAGTATCACCCATCCACAATCAATTCTAGTTCATTGTGATAGTTAAGCTCTATTTATAGCACTGAAAATCTCATCTTCACAAACAGATCAAACATATTGAAATTGACTGTAATAGTTTACTTAGTTTCATATATCTATTTAATGTTTTCTATTTACATAGATCCCAATTTTATAAATTGGCTCTATGAACACTCAGTTGTCATATGTAATAGGACAAAAGAACAAAACCAACAAGATGTCTACTTCTTCTTTTATGTTCATCATTTTAACAAATAACTTTACTTTTTCACCAAACAAACACAACTTATAAACTATTTAGCTTGCCATCATCATACGTAGCATATCTTCACTTAGTTAAACTCAATTTCCAACAACCACATAACAAAACAAAATAAAAAAGAAGGAGAAAAAAAAATTCTCGATCGATCAACTGCTAGCACAAAAAGCAATTGATCTGTTAAACCGCTGCCCAACAACCTCATCCACCAGCCCAAAACTTCCACTTCAATCACTCCTGTAATCCATCTCTAAATAATACAATATCAACTAAAATACAGTTTTTAGGGAATCTGAGCTTCTCTTCGGCTTGCAGAGTTAGGTAAGCTAATATAAACCAATCAATCTACCATAAAAAATGTGAGTATATATATGTGATTGGCTTTTCAATATAACTGAGAACTTTCAACCTGCATTAATGGCAAAGCTTCTGCTGCTCTCAGGGTTAGTTGCTCTTACGCTGCTGTTATCTTGTGAAGGGGCCTTGTTCTTGGTCGGCGACACCGCCGGCTGGGATACTAGCGCTGATCTCGCTACATGGCCGGAGGCCAGAGTTTTCTCTGTTGGTGATATTTTATGTAAGTGATTTCTTCGTGTAGCATTCATTTAATTTCTCGTTGATTTAAAATAGGGCTGTAACTAAGGCTCTATTTGGGGTAACTTATCCACTGCGGCGGCATTTTAAAACGTAGTCTCGTCGTTTGGAAATTGCGTTTGAGCAGCTTATCCGAAAACACAGTTGAATTTTTACACTAAACGCAGAATGCGGGTCTAACGCTGCGGTCTTCATTTCCAGATAAGCGGCTTATCTGGATAAACAGAAGCTGCCCCAAACGCACCCCAATCAAGTTGGCTTGAGTGCCCGCTTGATGTCAGCTCAATAAAAAACTCATGAGGCTCAAGCCAACCTTGGCTTATTTTAAAAATAATTAATATTAAATAAGTTAAAAATATATTAAAATTCAAGGTTTTACCTATAAACTATTAAAATATTTTAAAATTTATATTCAACATTTAATTTCAAGTGATTTTTATTATTTATGTTGTAATTATTCTTTCAATTCGTCATTTTTAAGAAATTAATATTATTTTTTTTCTTTTCATAATAAAAAAATTGACTTTTGAGACGGTTCAAACTCCTAGAATTAAGATGAAAATCAAACTTGAACTTGATTAATTAATTCAGCTCTGCTCAAGTTAAGAGTGGCCTAAGCTCGACTCGACTCGTCTACACTCTTAAAATGAAATTTCATAAATTCTCTCAAAATTATATTAAGTAAATAAAATCCATTGTTTTTCTTAAAATACACACTTAAAATGAATTGAATTCATGCAACATGAATGTCATAAATCTTCCTGGTATTTTATAGTAATTTTAATGTGGAAATAAATAGTTATGTATGGTTCGACTACAAAATGATTTGATCTTAAATATTCGTAATTAGGAGCCGTGTCGGTCTAGTAAAAATTATGTTATGATTTGGACACATAAACGGCCTGAGAAAATAATAAATGGTGCTCCAATACGTAAACCTATTGATTGAAGATATTATAATTATTTTTTATTTATTTAAGGCAGCCTTTCTTAAATAGTTTAAAGGTCTGTTTGAGACAGCTTGTGTGTTTCAAGATAAGTAGTTTGTCCTCAAATGTGGCCCGCAGGTCGATCGCAGGGGTCGACCCGTGGCCTACATTTAGTGAAAAAAACACAATCGCGGCAGACAGCGTTTTCAAAAACACGCAAAGCAAATGATTAGGCGGAGTTTTCAAAAATGTCGCTGCACTTATAAGTTGCCCCAAACGAGTAGTTTTGAATGTCGAGTTTTTGAGATTATAATTTCAATCTATTAATTGCAAACTCGACCTCCACCCACTTTTTTTTTCTTTTTCTTTTTTTTTGGAGTTCTCCTTGTATTATGGTGTTGTGTTGGGGTGTGTATCATTTAAATAATAATAAAAAAAATTATGCAAATTTTTTTTTATTGCAATTTTAACTTCTTTTATATATATATATATATATATATATATATATATATATATATATATATATGTCATTCAAAACCAAATTATGCTCATTTTTTAAAGATTAAGTAAAAAAGTGTGTGAATAACCAAGTGTTGGAAAGATCAATATAAATATTTTTAATTCTGCAGGAGTAACTTATAAATTTTGACAAATATTTCTTGGTGTTCATATTAATACATATTATCTAAAATGCATGTAGTACTTTATTGCTAAACCTTGTTAAATTTTTGTTCGACTCATTTCAGGTCATATAAAATAGTTTGATTCATTTGAAGTTTGAAATTTATAAATGAAATTAATTAGCTCAGTGCACTTACTTGCGACATAGAGATTGAGAGTTTAATCTCTCATCTATTGCCCTTGGGCTCAACTCAAAAAATTAATTAACTAAAATTGTACGTTAAGTTAATCAAGTAAATCAAGTGAATTCACTTAATATGTATTAGAAATAATGATACTTATAAGCAAAATAGATCAAACTTCATTATATATGAACCTACATGAAAGGCACAAGCTAACTCCCCATTCCTCAAATATGAGTGAATTCTCTACTAAAACATCATTACAAAAGAGCACGTACAAAAATATACAAAATATATACATTTAATTGAAGCTAAAATGAATTTTCTCCCTCGCATGAATCAGCATTCCAATATTCCAGTTACCACACAGTCAACCAGGTGGACAAAAAGGGCTATGACACCTGCAACACTTCAAATGCTATCCTCACAAGTTCTGGTGGGAACACCACTGTCCCTCTTACTACCGTTGGCGATAAGTATTTCATTTGTTCAAATGTTCCACACTGTTTTGGAGGCATGAAGCTTAAAGTTACTGTGATTAGCAACCAAACAGCCTCGCCGCCGGCTGCTGCATCGCCGGAGTTGTCTCCGTCGACTACTCTCCCTCGGAGCTCGTCAACGACAACGAATGCCAATTTATTGCCACCTGAATCTAATGGCGTGGATCGTGGTGGAAGGGGTCATGCCTTGTTCATTAGTTTGTGCTTTACTTTTGGAGCTTTGTGGTGGTGGTTGATGAAATTTTGAGCGAATGTAGAAAATATTTTTCATGGTGTGACAATGTTGCATAAATAACTTTAAATTTTAGGGCATGGATGTTGTTAATATGTAATGTGTTGGAATGATGGCCATATTTTTGGGTATTTTTATGACTTTCGAAACTAATAATGTTTGAAGCTTTGGCTTGGTTGTCATATTTTGATATGGGGTTGATTAGTGCATATATTGATGTACTATTGTAAAGTTAAAATTGTAATATCCTTTATCAAATGTAATAATATGTTGATATGAGTGCTTGTGTATGTGTGTTCGTGCGCGCACCCTAAGTATTCTTAATTAAAAAGAATTGATACGCAACCACAAAATTTTCATTTTCTAGCACGAATCTCAAGGCATAACACAAATCTCGAGATAATTTTTGGAGCAAGAAAAATTCAAACTTCAATTAAGAGTCATCCAAAGCTCTAATTTTAGGAAAAATATAGTCAAACTGACCGGCTCGATGTGACAAACACAATGATATCAAAATTCGCTTAATCTGAGTCAAATCAAGCTCAGATCAAGCCATTAAAGCACTCTTAGAAGATTTTCGATCATATTTAAAACCTCAAATGAATGTCGAATCTAGCATGCCTATAGTCAAATCGTGTGTCTCTAAAAGACGAATCCATGGAGCTCAAGACTGCTCAATTCTGACATCATTAAAGTGCTCAAATGTCCATCAAACATCATTTGATTGAAGGGAGCTCTTCGGACCATCCGATCAAAGAGGTCCATATTTTTGCATTAATTGCACCTAGAACGCTATAAATAGAGCCTCACCCCTATCATAAGGTGAAGGAGATCTTGAGGCTTGAGAATAAATTTAAAGCTTTGAGAATGAGCTGAAGTGCAGCACCACTCATGTCACTGTTGATCGCAGTCGACCACCATTGACCATCGCTAACCTCCATCAATCATCTCCAACAGTCTTTGATCACCGTTAACCAGTATCAACCACCACCTTTCAGCCTCTAACAATCTCCATCAATAAACGCCCACTTATTACAACAAGTTCATTCGCACATCGACAATGTAATTCAGAAGACTTTGTACCCATTTCTTGCCTGTGAGACAATGGGTCTCTTTAATCATCAGCTTATAGCTGATTTTTAAAACTGAGCTTAGCCTTATGGTTTTTTCCCTTCACGAGTTTTCAACATAACAACTTCTGGTGTCATTACTAGTTGTTTTCTTTTATCTGAGTGTGTACTGAATTTTCATGTAACGCTAAGAAGATAAGTCATTACTCTACCACCACAAATTTTCTAGCACGCATCATTTTGGCACCGTCTATGAAAGGCGAAGCACCGTTCATCATTGTCTTCAGCTCTAAGACACTGAGTCCTTACTTTGTTTTCCAATGATGTGCATCATCTAATTAGAGAAGGAACCTCTTTTAAATCTTGAAGATTATTGTTGGCATCAATTTTTGATGTTATGTGTGTCTGAGACGTCTATATTACCTAAAGAAGACGTCCATGTCGTTAACTCTTCGTGTGCGGGCTAAAAATGCGTAAATTATCATTTTGGACTCGATTACTAAAAAAGTGGTCCGAACAACCTCGAATAACGAAACAGACCACGCGAGTGAGTCCGGAACGTTGATTCCACTTAAAAAGGGTGTTCGTTGCACCATAATTTCACGGGCGAGGTAAAAATGCCCAAATTATCGTTTTGACCCAAATAGCTAAAAAGGTGGTCTGAATGATCCCGAACGATGAAACGGACAGTGCGGTCGCGTCCGGAACGTC
>NEWO01000162.1:1291152-1302144 GCA_003013225.1 Phalaenopsis aphrodite | reverse complement strand
TAACTAAAGTTGTATTCTCATATTTTAATTGGAGTAAACCCTTTTTTTTTCTTAAAAGAATTCAATCATTACTTTATTAAGATATTTAATCGTAATCATTATTTGATTATCTATTATATATGGGGAGCATACATAATTGATTATAATATCATTTTGTTTATTTATTAACTTCGCTTGCTAGAAAATTCATGGTGGTAGAGTAATGGATGATCGTCTTAGTGTTGCACGAGAATTCAACATACACTCAGATGAAAGAAAAACAACTAGAGATGACACCAGTGATTTTTACGTGAAAAAAACCACGGGGTCTGAACCAATTATAAAAATTCACTATTGATTGATGAATAGTTGCAGCGAAGAGATTCGGCGCAAAGTTGCGGCAAAGCGTTGCGAGGAAGCTTTGTGGAGGAACATTAAATCGTGTGTGCCTTGAGTAGCAGACAAGCAACGGGATCTTCTATCATGTTGTAGAAATGCTGACAATTAGAGAAACTCGTTCTGCTGAGAATCAAAGAAAAAGTTAGAAAGTGGAGCATGCAGTTCAATTCTGACAGAGAGCGACTTGATCTTGTTTCGAAAAAAGTATTACTTTCCGAATGATATGGTGGTGAAATTACCGATTTCATCCGATCGAGCGTATTCTCCTCATTTTGGGTATGTCGTCATTCATGAGACCATTATGAGAGCTGACCTATGCTTTCATCAGCACTTGAGTTGATCGAAATCATAAAGGCGTTTGGAGTTTGTGTTGCTCACCTGTCCTGTAGAGTGGTGACAATTATTATCGGGTTGAGTGTTTTCTTCAGGAGTCTCGGGTTGACGTTAACACCTATTATTTTAGTGCGGTTGTGCGGGTTCTTTAGTAACATGCATGATCGTGCGATGCTTAAGTACAAGACATTGAATTTTCGCCTAAAAGAACCGATAAGATAATAGTCAGTGAGATTCTTCTTTACAAAGAACGATTAGGGGCTCCATGAGAAGTGAACGGTTTCGACAGTTACCTATTTCTCTTCAAACTACTGAGGAGGGAATATTGCACATGCTAGGATTTCATGACTTTAAGGTGTTGTTCGAGACACGATATATTTATTTATTTGTGGGCGAGTAATCATTGTTCAAGGTCCAACTTTCATTTCACCCTGAATGATCTACAATTGTAGTATTATCTAAGAAGGGATCTTTCGAGCCAACACTCGTAGAATTTTTAAAGCGGCTCCCAACGAACAGTTGTTGTAAAGTACTGACTCAGAAACATCAAAAGAAAGTTAAAGTATTGCGGGAGCCCTTGCCTAGTGCTTCGACTGTTCATATTTCTAATAATGTACTGGGCTCTTGGAGGCTGAGAGCTTTGTAAGTTTCTTTTATCTTCTGTTATTGTATAACCATTTCATCTATCTGACATAGATTTGTGGATAACATGGTGGAAATTCAGAAAGGGTTAGGACCGACTCTGAGAAATTGGAACTCTGAATTTGTTAAGTTCAAATATTTTCAAGGTGAGTACCAGTGTCAATATGAATCTGGGGTTGATAGAGTCACAACCCTGTGATCACAGTTGATAGAGTCCAGGACAAAACTCTTAACAATGACAACTTTAATCTCGTTGCAGCTTCAAGATCTGGAGAGAACTCGAGAGGTGTTGAAGCACGAGCCGACCTTAGTGAAAGTAATAGGCACGTGAAAGCCCTTGAGTCAGCGGTGTCAGCCCAGAAGGAAGAGATCTGACTTTTGAAGTCTGCGAAGTATGTTGATATTGCAGAAGCTAGGCGCAAAACAGTGGAAGTCTTTAAAAACTTGCTTGAATTTAAGACTATTATTCGAGACCATGTCCAAGAAACTCGTGATCGTGCATTTGATGTTAAGGTAAATGAGCATCAAAAGTGGTTTATTGAAGAAGGATTCATCCGGGATTTTTTGAAGGGGAGTCGAGCGGCGAAACGTCGAACCGGCATTGTCGTCAAGGGGCTCACTCCTAGCCAAGTTTCATAGAATCTTCTCTCAAATTCTGACAGTGAGGACATTGAAAATGAATTAAAGGTGTTCTTCAATGATGATGAAGGGGCGGAGAATGTTGAAGTCGATTAATGCTCTACTCTCCCTTTTATGCTTGTAGCGTATTTATTTGTCATGTTGTTCGAACTACACAGATGTTGATATTTTTTGTCAAAATGATGTATTAGTGATACATGTTGATCATCTTATTTTGTTGTTGATTCTGTTAGTTATTTGCCCCCCCGAGTATGTTTTTTTTGTGCTAATGTGAAACTTGTTTTCTTTTCATATCATAGTGGATACAAGATATCTTTTAAAAGTTCTAGTACGTAGGAAGATTATCGTGAGGATAAATCGCCAACGACCTTTAACTTGGCTCAAGCTATGCATCAGACTATTAATCAATGATGTTAGCCTGCATAGGAGGAGCTAACGGAAGTCCATCGAGAACTTATTAATTCATCCGAGGTTTTTTGTTGCTCACTTACAAACCTATGTGAAATGGGTCAGGTGTAGTCCACCATGGACCGTTAACTTATCCAAAGTTGTTTACCGGAGTAAAATTTCGACGATGTTAACCCATATGGAAGATGTTGGATCAAATCCCACTGGGATTGATCAAGTTCTGACTGTACAACTGGGGTTGCATATTTCTCATGTCGAAAGCATGAAGAGACTTGTGAATGAGTCGTTATACTTTCTAAAGATATTTTTTTTGTAGAGAAAATCGAGTGAATAATATTTAATAAGTTTGAGATGCATTGACATTCTATGCATGATTTTATGTAATAATTGTCAATAGTAGACATGAACTATATGAATGAAGTGTTACTGGTAGTATTTATGAAGATTCTCGGCATTCCAAGTTGGGCAAAATTTTCTCATCTGAATTTGTAATCTTGAAGGTTTCAGGCTTGATCATGGCAGCCATTACATATGGGTCTTCCAATAGGGAATAATTTGGTGCGTTAGAAACCACGATCAGCGGCTTCGATACTACACCAGACAAGGTCACCGATGGAGATAGGTCGAGACTTGACTCTTCGGTTGAAGTGACGATCAATTCTTTAGCGGTAGGAAACAGCTTTAAGGTAGGTCACGTCGCGTATTTTTGGTAGAAGATCCAACTGTTGTGAGAGCTTTTCTTCATTGTTATCAAGTAGTGGGTAGAAGAGCTGCACAACGTCCTCTAGGTCTATCGCACCACCGCACGGACTCCAACCAGGAAAACTTCATATAACGTGTTTCAGCATTGAGGCTGTCATTTATGTTAATATCGGAGTTCCAAACCCACAAGTTAAGATTTTTGACTCGAATAGTAATGACAAAAAACTTTGACAACAGTTGGATATCCTTCTAGAAATATGCGATGTGACCCATCTTATAGTTGTTTCTTACTGCCAAAGAATTGCTCGTCACTTCAACCAAAGAGTTAAGCCTCAACTTATCTCCATCGGTGACCTGGTCTAATGTAGTATCGAAACCATTGGTCGTGGTCTCTAACGCAACAAATTATCCCCTCTTGGAAGACCCATATGTAGTGGTTGCAATAATTGATACCTTAAGCTCAAAGATTCAAATGGGAAAATTTTGCCTCGGACTTGGAATGCTGAGAATCTTCGTAGATATTACTAGTAACACTTCATTCATGTTTTCTATGTCTATTATTAACAATTATTACATGACATATTGCATACAATGTCAATGTATCTCATACTTATTAAATATTATTCACTTGATTTCCTCTACAAAAAAAATATTTTTAGAAAGTATAACGGCTCATTCACGAGTCTCTTCATGCTCTTGACATAAGAAATACGCACCCCTGGTTGTATCTTAGTTAGAGCACGATCGATTCCAGGGGGATATGATCTAACATTTTCAATATGGATTAACATCGTCTAGTTTTTACTCCAGTAATTAATATTGGATAGATTAACAGTCTTTAGTGGGCTACACCTAACTCCTTCCACACAGGTTTGTAAATGAGAAATACTCCAATAAACAACCTCGGAAGGAATAATATGTCATCGGTGGACTTCCGTTGGTCCTCCCATACAGGTTAACATCATCAAGTAATGTCTTATCCATGGCCTCAGTCAAGTCAAATGTCGCTGGCGATTTATCCCCACAGTAATCATATCACGTGCTAGAACTTTTAAATGATACATTTTATCCAATGTGACATGAAAAGAAAATACATTTCAGCATTATCACAAAAAAAAAGATACCCGGGGGGTAAATAATTAAAAAAATGAAATAACAAAGATGGTCAATATGCATCACTAATACAACTTCATTTTGACAAATAATAACATATGTGTACTTCGAATAATATGATAAAAGCAAATACGCTGCAAGCATAAAAGAGAGAATAAAGCACTAATCGACTTTAACATTCTCCTCTGCCATCTCATCGTCATTGAAGAACACCTTCTTCAATTCACTTTCAATATCATCACCGTCAGAATCTGAGAAAGAATCCTTTGAAGCTTAACTGAGAGTTAGCCTCTCCACGATAATCCCGGTTTGACGGTGCGCCGCTCGACTCTGCTTCAGAAAACCCAGGATGAATCATTCTTCAGTAAGCCACTTTCGCTGCTCCTTTTCCTCAAAATCAAACACAGGATCACGAGTTTCTTGGATATTGTTGCGAATGATAGTCTTGAATTCAAGCAAGTTCTTGTAGACCTCAACCGCTTTACGCCTTACTTTTGCAACGTCAACATCTTTCACAGACTTCAATAGTCTAATTTCTTCTTCCTGGGTTGACACCGTCAACTCAATGCCTTTCACGAGTCTAGTACTTTCACTAAAGTCGGCTCATGCTTGCACCAACTCCTCTCGAGTTCTCTTCAAATCCTGAAGCTGCAAGGAGAGGGAAGTTGTCATTTTTGAAAGTTCTGTCTTACACTCTGTCAACTTTGATTTTGGAGTTGTGACTCTTTTAACCCCAGATTCATATTGACGTTTGTATTTGTCTTAAAAATATTTGATCTTAATAAATTCAAAGCTTCAATTTCTCATAATCAGTCTTAGCTCCTTCTAAATTTCTTTCATGTTATCCACAAATATGGGTCAGATAGATGAAATGATTATACAGTAACAAAAGATAAAAGAAATTTACAAAGCTCTCGGCCTTCAAGAGCCTAATACATTTATGAGACAATACATTTTCAGGAATATGAACAATTGAAGGAGTAGGCAAGGGCTCTCACGATACTTTAATCTTCTTTTGATGTTTCTGAAGTAGTACTTTAAAGTCACTATTCGTTGGGAGTCGATTTAAGGATTCTATGAGGATTGACTCGGAAGATCCTTTCTTAGATTTCTTTAATACTATAATTGTGGATCGTTCGGGGTGAAATGAAAGCTTTACCTTGAATAATGTTTTCTAGCCCACAAATTCGTAAATATATTGAGTCTCAAACTACACATTCTTAAAGTCACGAAATCCTAGCATCTGCAATATTCCCTCTTCAGTAGTATGAAGAGAGACAGACAACCGTCATAACGGTCATCGTCTCTCACGGAGCCCTCAATTATTCTTTGCAAAGCACGATCTCTCGGGTCATTGTCTTGTCAGTTTCTTTAGGTAAAAATTCAATATATTGTGCTTAAACATCACACGATCATGTGTGTCACTAAAGAACCGACACAACTGCGCTAAAATTGTTGATGTTAACGTCAACCTGCGACTCCTAAAGAAAACACAACCCGATAATAATTGTCACCACCGGCAAGACGGCTGAGTAACACAAACTCTTTACGATTTCGATAAACTCAAGTGTTTGCGAAAAAAGCATGCCAGCTTTTAAGGTGCTTCGTTAATGACAACATACCCAGAATGAGGAGAATACATTCGATCAGTTGAAGTCTGTAATTTCACCACCATATCATTCAGGAAATAATACTTCTTTCGAAACATGATCAAGTCATTCTTTGTTAGAATTAACACTGTATCTTTCAACATACCCAGAAGGGGGAGAATAGACTCGATCAATTGAAGTCTGCAATTTCACCACCATATCATTCAGGAAATCGTACTTCTTTTGAAACATGATCAAGTCATTCTCTGTTAGAATTGACACTGTATCTTTCAAGTTCTAGTTTTTCCTTTGATTCTCAACATAACGAGGTTCTCTAATTGTCGTCATTTCCGAAACTTGATAGAAGATCACGTTGCTCTCTTGCTACGTAAGGGAAATGCGACTTAACGCTTTGCCGCAACGCTTTGTCGAAACTCTACGTCGCAACTCTTCACCGCTACACAGGACGACTTTCTTCTTCTAAGAAATCCCAAATTACTTGAGAGTTCATCTTTACCTTCTTCTTCATACCTATTTATCTGTGAAAAAGGATTTGAGTTATTAAATGCTCATTATTAAAAGAAGTCAAACTTTCGGCTCCATTTTAGCCACGCTTCTGCTTCTGAGCCCGCACTTCAGCTTCTGCTCATTATTAAAATTTTGCCTTACAAGGCTACATTCATTAAACAAAGAGATAAATTAATATAATTTGTAAGAAAAGTTATCAGAAGGTTTGATGACATACAATTACTTGAGCCATATCAATAAGGTTGAAAACTATTTAATAAATAAATATATATATATGTGTGTGTGTGTGCGTGTGTCTAATCATTTGGCCAAGATGTTGTACTAATAATGCAATCAAAATAATTAAAGTATTGTGATTTTCGGACGACGAAATTAGACTCGCCCAAAAATAGAGGGCAACTAGTACGCCACAAACAAATTTTCATTATCCAACACGAACTGGAGCATGACACGAATTTCGATTCAATCATTTGAGTAAGAAATATTCTAACTCTAATTAAGAGTCATTCAAAGCTCCGATTTCATCAAACTTATAGTCAAACTGACCGGCTCGATGAGACGAACCAACAATATAAAAACTAGTTCAATTCGAGTTAAATCAATCTCAGATCAAGTTATTAAACCATTTTTGGAAGATTTTCGGACTTATTTGAGAGATCAAACACATGTTGAATATGGTGAGCTCATTATTGAATTGAGTGTCTCGACAAGACGAATCTAACGAGCCCAAGATCACTCAATTCTGACATCATTAAGACATCCAAATGTTCATTAAACGTCGTCTGATTGAATGCAGCTCTCTGGACTGTCCAATAAAAATTGTTCATATTCCTAGATTAATTGCACCTAAAACACTATAAATAAAACCCCACCCCTCTCATGAGAAGAGAGCTTGAGCCTTGAGAGAGAACTTGAGGCCTTGAGGAGCTGAAGTCCCGCACCATCGCCTACCACCGTCGTCGACCGCCTCCTACAGCCGTCGACCGACGTCGATCACTTTCGACCGCAGCCAACTGCCGTCAACCGTCGTCGACCGTCTCAGACAGTTATTGACCACCTCCAACTGTCTTCAACCGCCTCCGACAACTGTCGACTGCCGTTGGTCGACTCCGATCGCCATAGACCACGTTGACCGTTGTAGATATTCGCCGACCTTCATTGACAATCACTGATCATCGTCGAGCATCACTAATCAAACGCCATCAGTCGATATTATAATTTGAAAAATCTAGTAACTCTTTCCTGTCTGTGGAACAAGAGTTTTTTGTAATCATCAATCAATAGTAGATTTTTATAATTGGGTCAAGCCTTTTTTCTTTTACGGGTTTTGCACGTAGAAACCTTTGATGTCATCATGGTTGTTTTTCTTTCATCTGAGTTTGTGTTCAATTCTCATTCAACGCTAAGACGATAACTCATTACTCTACTGTCGCGAATTTTCTAGCATGCATTAAACTTAATGATTTATTCTTTGATTGAACCTCTTTGAAATGAAACATAGTTTTCAAATGTTAGGTTTATGACTCTTTCATGTTGGCGGTGTGGTGAAAACAATAAGATTGTGGTGCTCATGGGTTTGAGTGCACTATATGTTGTATACTTTTTATGGAGGCATGCGGATTCCTTATGATTTAGGAGTAGAGTGCTCTAGAGTCTATTAAGATTACGTGACCCGTTCTTATTGATTGCTTAGATTTGGTTAGGCCATAAATGGCATCACGATGGAGTTCTTGGGATGTGATTGTTCTTTATTTCTTTGCATGCGTTTTTATTGCCTTTAATTGTTATCATAATCTTATATGGTATTTACTCAATACTTCTTTATATTTTCTATTTTGTGTATGTCATCATTTTATTTATCTTTTTGAATTTATGAATCGTCTACTAAGTTGTGACTCACAAAATCTTACCGTTAAGTTTTTTCAATTTACATTTAGAAGCATGGACTTGGGTGACTCAAAAGTGCTTGGACCATGAACTTAATATTTGAGTATTATACTTTTATTTCATTTTGCATCTCTTGAAAAAATTTAAGTGGTGTGTAATTGATAGAGAATGTAGAGCAAATATGTAATAAATATTTTCATTATTATAATGAATCGTAAGTGTTTT
Source organism: Phalaenopsis aphrodite (assembly GCA_003013225.1). Classification (NCBI taxonomy): domain Eukaryota; kingdom Viridiplantae; phylum Streptophyta; class Magnoliopsida; order Asparagales; family Orchidaceae; genus Phalaenopsis; species Phalaenopsis aphrodite. The sequence continues at coordinate 1,293,700 of NEWO01000162.1, read as the reverse complement.
TACACAATTGAGTCCAGTTGTTTGAAGCATTGATACATTTCGTAAACTTTGGGGCACATGATGGGCTACCACTGATCTCTTTGCTTGATTTGTACTCATTTCATTGATTGGTTAGAATATTTCTATTTAAAAAAAAAAAGTAGACAAACTCTAATAGTACTCCAAAATGAGTAGCCCATGAATAGCACAAAATCCTAGTTGTCAAAGTTTTCTGGATTGAATAGGGTATAGAAGTACTTTAAAATTGCGAAGTAAAAATGAGAAATACCCTTATTTAATATTGAAATAGCAAAAAAAAAAAAAAAAGAGACCATATATATACAATGGAGAATAATGCTTCGTACGAAGAAATTAAACTTTAAAATATGTAATTTCGATCCATGGGTCCTCCATAAAACATGAATCAAATGTATGTTGGGAGCTTATCATGTCATTCTAAAATAGGAGCCTTTTGCTGTAAATATTTTGAGAAATTTTAATTCTTAGATTTAAATAATAAAAATGGCGCACTGTTATGCAAAAAATTTAAAGCTTAGCCTAAGCCTAACCAGGCGGAATCATTCAACTACTTTAACTTATTTTGCTAGCCCAAACTAATTGGTTTGGCCAAACAACCAACCATCGATCCAATTGACATACCTCCTTGCCATCACCTTCTATCATTATGGAGGGTAGAGAGGAAGCGCCAAGCTGCTACAACAACTAATGAGGGGGAGATTTAATGCCAGCATGTGCAAACCTTCTGTCATTGTCCCCTTAGGCCCTAGGGTAGGCTAAAATGGTGTAGCCATGGAGATTAAGAACTTCTGCCTTTATGGATGAGATTTGTACATCCCACATTTCATTGCTTCATTTAGGATTGATCATGATGAAAAGTTTCCTCTGAGGGCATGCCATATGTTTCCTCTAAGTTTACTAGGCTTCGGGCCTTTATTTGTTTTTCTTGCCATGAAATTTGAGTCTTATCCTTGCCCATGTGGGAGGAGATGGGAAGAGGATGAGTTATTAGATATTTTGGCTAGAATGGCTACATTTAGATGATGATATTTCAAACAAGCAAGTCTTTTAGGAAGGGAGAGACTGCTGAAAGGATCCTAGTTGGAGGAAGTAAAAAATGAGAAAAAATTTTAGGAGAGGGAGAGTTCTAAATACATTTGGAAAAAATCATAAAATAATAATAATAATAACGGAGTGAAGATGTTCGGTCATTTGTTTTTCCAATGCAATCCTTTTGGTCACTTTTTTTGTGAAAAAGAGATGTTGAATCTAGTTCTCTCCCTGGATGATGCCTAAACCTCATTGATTCAAAGGAAATGCAAAAAAAAAAAAACAGTAAATAATGATGTCAGGTGAAGCAAATCCACAATTATATATGGCATGGGATGCTACAATTGTAGGGTAAAGGGAAGAAAATAAAAAAGATCAAATCTTAGGCTCTCCAGAAAATCCACTATTTATAGGTTAGAATTTGGTGTCTTAATCCTTATAGGAAAAGCTATATAATGTGCAAAACATTAAAAATGGGCTGAAATTATATTACATTGGTTTCCTTGATACAAGCTCGGGTTGCGCAGTCGACTTGTTGATGATGCTACTGGATTCCTTGGTGGATATGGCAGCATCTATGATCATAGTCAGCCCAATTTGGCCTTGCTGTCTTATGACAATTGATTTGGATGAAGAGGATGTTGTCGTGGAGCCATAATTGATCCTTTCTTTGGATGACCGTGTTAAGTCTGCCTTGCTACTAATGGGTAGATAGCTTGAGCTCGGCTAGATGAACCTGTGTTTCAAGCTCAACTAGTTAGTTATCTCTATTAAATTTGGTGAGCGAATTTACACTGAGCCTGGTTGGGTGAGCTAGTGTTGAGCCCGGCTTGGCGAACTCATCTACTGTATGCTCCGAGTTTGATAAATTTGCCTCGGGGGTGTATAGAGAGGATATGATAGAAAAAGAATGTTCTTAAACAATCTAATAAAACAATAAAGAATCAACAAAATCAAGAGAAATTCAATGATGACATTTCAGTTAGGTACTTTTATTTATGCATTAATTTATGTATTCTAGAAATTTCTGATTAGCTAATCATATTATTTTGAGCCAAGTTCATGATAATCTTGCAATACATGTAATACTTATAATTATGCATGCTTTGTGTGAAATTCTTATGTCTTGGAAGCAAAATTTGATATGCCTCAATTTGCATGCCAGATTAGTAAACGCTTTATTACCATGTGAATAATCAATTTTATGTTAGCATGCTTTTCTTGAAATTCTTATGCCGTTGAGGTCCTTATGAAGTGTTTCGATTTACATGCCATCTTGATTTATCTTTTAAAAAGAGCACCAATTCAAAAACAGGCACTCTATATACCAGAAACATTATCTACATTATTGATTGGAGTGGCCACTGCTTTTGTAAGGTTTTTAGGTTCTATATGATTTGACTTATTGCTCATGTATGGGGATCATACTCAGTCGATTATGCTATTTTTTTCTCTATCTAGCTTTAGCAAAATATCCTTTTATCAAACCTCCCTAAAGTGA
>NEWO01000162.1:1233914-1257232 GCA_003013225.1 Phalaenopsis aphrodite | reverse complement strand
TATATATATATATATATATATATATATATATATATATATATATATATATATATATATTAATTTTTGTACTTATTTCAATTTACTTTTTCTTCCATCATCATGAGCATATTCTCGATTGATATGCCCGAATCTTGATGTAATCACCATTTGTTTTTTAAAAATACAAAAAAATATATGAACTAAAAAATAATAATTTTAGACAATATTAAAAATTTATTTAAATGCTTTAAAAAATAATTTTATTTGATTTCTGAAATAAAATTAAAATTTCTTTTTTTAAAAAAATATTTTTGAATAAAATAAAAATAATAATTACAAGCATGCCATTAATTTCTTGACGGTCTGGACAATTCAAATTTAGATTTTAAGCTGAAAATCTTCATGAGCCTCTAATTTATATACATACCACACAATTTTTATCTATTTACATATCCAACACTTAGATTTTTTATATTTACATGCCCGACCCTCAAATAATTAATATTTCATTTAAAAATAATATTATGATTAATTTCTTACGAGTGAGCATAAGTTTTTATATAGATATGCAAATATATAAAAATTGTGGGGTATATATGTATATATATATATATTAATTTTTTAAAGTTAATACTGTAAATATAACAGTTTAGGGTGTTAGATATGTAAATATAATAATAATGACTTACAGAATTTCTTGCTGGAAGTACTCTCTGTTTTTAAAAACCTCACCCCTTTCTCTTCGTCCTTCCCCCAGCCCACATTCTCCCCTCCAATCCTCGTCATGAAACCCTACCCCATCCTCCCCTTCTTCCTCCTCCTCTCCCTCTCCTCCGCTTCCCTACCGATCAACATCTGGCCCAAACCCACCAACGTCTCCTGGCCAATCCGCTTATACTCCCTTCTACCCCCTTCCTTCAACATCCACTCCTCCCACCCCGATCATCCCCACCTGTCCCTCGCCGTCTCGCGCTACTCCGATCTCCTCCTTTCCGAGCACCACCACCCCCTCCTCCCCCCTTCCCTCCGCTCCACCCATCAGCTCCTCTCCTCCCTCAACATCTCCATCTCCAACCCCTCCGCCCCTCTCCACCACAACGTCGACGAATCCTACACCCTCTCTATCCCACTCTCCGGCCCCGCTCTGCTATCCGCCTCCACTCCCTGGGGCGCCATTCGCGGCCTCGAAAGCTTCTCTCAACTCACCTGGTCTGCTGGTTCCAAAACCCTAATAGCCGCCGGGATCCACATCGCCGATCGTCCCCTGTTTCCGCACCGGGGATTGCTTCTCGATACTTCCAGAAATTTCTTCCCGGTGGAGGATATTCTCAGGACGGTGAGAGCGATGAGCTATAATAAGATGAATGTTCTTCACTGGCATGTCACCGATTCGCAATCGTTTCCGATTCTTCTTCCTTCGGTTCCAGATCTCGCCATTAGAGGTTCTTATGGGCCGGAGATGAGGTACTCGCCGGAGGATGTCCGGCGGATTGTTGACTATGCTATGAGCTATGGAGTTCGAGTCATGCCGGAGATTGATGTGCCTGGTGAGATTTTGTTTTTTATTATTATTATTAATTGACTGATTAGTAATTAATTGATTATTAAGATATTGATTTATTAGACGAATTCGTTGCCATCATTTGACTTTGACTTTGCTGATTATTTATGAATTTAGGGGTGTAAATGAGCTCAACATGAGAAAACTCAGTCCCAACTCGTGTTTGGCTTGTTAAAAGATACAATTGTTCGTGTTTAACTCGTTTGACTCTTTAAAAAATAAAATTATTCATGTTCGGCTCGTTTAAATTTTAAATAAAAAAATGCGTTCTTGTTTAGCCCGTTTGCTCAGCAAGCCGAACACGAGTTGTTCACGAATAAAGAGTCGTTTTGACAACCCAATCATGCAAATATAGGATGTTAAAGAATAGGATGGGATTTAAATGCTATTATTTATATTAAAATATTATTCAAATATTATGTAATACATTTTTATTTTTTTTCTAATTAATAATTTTAATTGATTATAATTTTTTATAGTCTTTTGGGCTCGTAGTCAATTAAATATTTTAAAAATAATAGTTATATATATATATATATATATATATATATATATATATATATATATATATATATATATATATATATATATATATATATATAATTATTTTGAGTCAAAATGAGTCAGAACACGAAAGAACAAATCTTTTTTCATATCTGACTCGTTAACTTAGCATAACAATCAAACACGAGCTTCTTATCGAGTCGAACATGAGCTGTTCGCGAACAATGAGAAGTTTTGACAGCACTATTTATGATTAGCTAATTTTTTTAAAAATAATATAATTGTTTTTTTTTTATCTCGAGATTTATTTTAAAACAATTTACAGCATTAATTAAAATTTTTATAATATCACTCGTCTCAGAACAGAGTTTAATAATTTTAAATTACAATCTACTCGGAATTTTTTAAGTATGTAAATAATAGAGTGTTATATATGCAAATATGTAATTCTTCCTCTTCTCCTAAATTGAAACAGGGCACACGGGCTCCTGGGCCGAAGCCTATCCAGAAATCGTGACCTGCGCGAACCAATTCTGGCTCCCTCCAAACAAACCGCAGCTCGCCGCCGAGCCCGCCACCGGCCAACTCAATCCCCTCACCCCCAAAACCTACGAAATCGTCGAAAGCGTCTTCCACGACGCCGCCCATCTCTTCACCGAACCATTCTTCCACTCCGGCGCCGACGAAATCAACTCCGCCTGCTGGGAATCCGATCCCTCCATCGCCGCCTTCATCTCCGGCGGCGGAACCCACGACCAACTCCTCCAAACCTTCATCGCAAAAACCCATCCTTTCCTCACCTCCCACCTCAACCGCACCGCCGTCTACTGGGAAGATGTCCTCCTCGGCCCCGCCGTCAAGATCCCACCTTCCGCCATCCCCAAAGAAACCACCATTCTGCAAACCTGGAACAACGGACCCAACAACACGAAGCTCCTCGCGGCGATGGGGTACAGGGTCATTGTCTCCTCGTGGGATTTTTACTACCTGGATTGCGGCCATGGAGGTTGGGTGGGGAATGACAGTCGGTACGATGGCCTGAAGTCAGGGGGTGACGGGGGGTCATGGTGCGCGCCGTTTAAGACATGGCAGAGGGTTTATGATTACGATATAACGGAGGGGCTGACGGAGGAGGAGAGGAAGATGGTGATTGGGGGGGAGGTGGCGATGTGGTCGGAACAGGTGGATGGGGTGGTGGCGGATGGGAGGATATGGCCGAGGGCGGCGGCGATGGGCGAGGCGCTGTGGTCTGGGAATAGAGGGGAGGATGGGAGGAAGAGGTATGGGGAGGCGACCAATAGGTTGAATGAATGGCGGCATAGGATGGTGGGAAGGGGGATTGGAGCCGAGCCCATTCAGCCCTTGTGGTGTGTCAGGAATCCGGGGATGTGCAACTTGGTCCAGTAGAAAATTTGAATTTGCAATGAAATTAAGGGATAATTAGTACAGAGCACAAGAAAGATTTCTATTTACAAATAAGCTATTGGTCGCCTCTTGTGCCACTCGTGTCAACAAAACTTCAAATTTTGCATATTTATTATAGCTAGAGTGGCTTGATGAGAGAAATTAAATAATACAAGATCTCTCAATTATAAGATCATTAATATGCTTAAATGTTAAATGTGTAGTTATGGAGCGATTATTGGGTGCGGAGAGCGCATGCAGAGCTGTGATTGTCATACAGTCGTGATGTGCGGCTGTGATCGGAGAGTGCACGCAGCTCTGCGTGCCCTCTCCGCACCCAATAATTAAACGTAGTTATGAGTTAAAAAAATAGTATGGGTTGTCAAGTAGAGTATTTTGAAATTTTTGGCCAAAATGATTAAAATAACATCCTAAAACAATTTGAAGTATAATACTTTTCACATGAAGTGGACATGTAAGTGAAATCGGAAAGAACTTTGAGATGTGAAAATTTTGGAGCTCTATGAAACAACTAACATAATGACCACCAATAACAATTGTCATTATCCAACTATCATCACATGATCATCTCTTGGTTGTCCTCAACCGATTGCATCATATGATTAATATCGCTCGACTGTCATCTTTCATTCATTGTTGTCATAATGTCATTTTTTAATTGTCATGACCCAATCATTATCTCATGATTGTCCGCTTTTAGCGTTCAAAAGAGATGTGTGTGTGTGTGTGTGAGAGAGAGAGAGAGAGAGAGAGATGTATTTTGTAACATTTAACAAATGAGTAATGCTGCAACAGTTTTCTCTCTTCTTCCCTTAGTGAGTTTTAACATGGCATCATAGCTGAATTCTTCGCAGGTTCACCCTCTTTGAATCTTTGGGTGATCTCTTTGCTCTTCTATTCTCAATCATTCGCAAGCTTGCTTTCTTTGACTTTTTGCATTATAACATTCTTCGCCCTTTTTCTTGTCTATGGATTCCATTAATTCATCAAATGATACAAATACTTTTCAGTTTCTCCGTCTAGCCATACCTTTGTCCCTCAAATTTCTCATGGGAAATATCAGAAATCTTGTTACTGCTCAATTAAACACACAACATTATCTCATTTGGAGTTCACAAATAGACAAATTATTCAACGCAGATGGGTTTGGATCGCTTTTTGAGGGAACATCTGTCTGTCCATCATTTTCATCAGAGGTTCTAACAGATTCTTCTCAAAATAATGTCTATCATACTTGAAAATTCATAGATCAAAATCTTACTGCACGTCTTTATTTCAATGTTTCTTCTTCCAACTTACCTCGTGTTCAAAATCTTGAAACCACTTCAACCATTTGGAAGATTTTATCCGAGCGACTCCAATTTTACAGCCGATCTCGAGTTATCTAGCTCAAGAATGAGCACTAAAATGTTTATCTGAAATCCAACATCATGAACCAATATCTGTCAAAAACCAAAACTCCAGCAGACTAGACTTTCGTAGCGGGTTCTCCAAATGATTAAGAAGATATAATAATTTATACCATGAATGGCCTTCCTAACACCTTCAACTCCTTCAAGACTTCAATTAAGACTGAACATGAACTTGTTACCTTGGAAGACTTTTATGCCCTTCTTTGCAGTGAAGAAATACGCATGAATACCATAGCAGCAAAGGAACATACTCTCTATCAAATTGCTCTTCTTTCCACCAAGGATCGTGGCAATACTTTTTCAAAGGCCAGTTCAAATCTCGGATGTCCTCACCATCATCTAGAAGACCCAAGTCAACAACCAATTTCCAAATTTGTGGAAAGACATGTCACTTTGCTTTCTCTTGTTGGCATCAATACAATTTAACCTACATTTGATAGTCGTCAAATTAGGCTCAAATAACTCTCACAGTTGATATGAAATATTCTACCTTTAATGGATTCTTAATATGGGAGCTTCATCACACAAGACGCCAAACTATACAAATCTACAACAATTGAATCAATATAATGAGAATGAACACGTGGCAGTAGGAAATGGTGAGAACCTTCATATTCAACCTACTCCAAACCATAAGTTTGTTCTCAAGCGTCTGCCATACATTCCCAATCTTTCATATAATTTGATATTTGCTCACAACATTGCTATTAACAACAATTGTTCCATGCAGTTTGATCCAATTGGGTAGCAAATCAAGGATCCAATAATGAATAAGGACTACTTAGAGGAAGCAGCAAGCAAAGCTTATATGCAATTCATGTTCAAGAAGCTTTACATACTCAAGTCAAATCGACAATTAATTGACACCAAAGGCTGGGACATCCACATTCCGAAGTATTCAAGATTATAACTATTTATTTAGGCCTTTAATTTCATTGACTAAAATCTAGTTATCACATAAATCAAACATGATATACATTAAAATGGTTAAAGCAAGCAGGTGTGTAGAAGTTTAAAATGATTATAGCTCCATGCGCTTCCAATATCATCACAAATAAATCAACTCAGCAACCATTTCCTGATATCACCTTGTACAGACAACTTGCATGCATGCTACAATATCTTTCAGTGACTCAACCAGATATTGCTTGTGTTGCTAATATTGTTTGTCAACATATGTGCTCTCCTATGAATTAAAACTTCTAGTTATACACATCACGGGTACCTTAAAGGAACAATCTCTCATTGACTTCGATTTACTGACAAATCTTCACCCATTCGATCTTATTCTGATTTGAACTAAACTGATGATTCCATTACAAGTAGATCTATCGGACCACTGCAATTTCCATGGAAAAAATTTGATTTCATGGAAGGTTCAAAAACAACCAACTGTTGTAAGGNTCTTATTTTATTCCAAAATATTATTGCAGTCGGATAAAAAATATGTAAATAAAAAAATACTGATGATAATATCGATTTCCCAAATTTATTTTATTAAAATGTTATTTTTTAAGAAAAAAAATTATAAAATGAGGATTTTATTATATTCCTCTTTATAATGTAGTTTATTTTGGAGCCATGGATTTATTTTCAACTTGAATTATTGCTATAAGACTGTCTTTATATTGTTGTCGTCTTGTATTGACTTAGGGTCCGTTTTGTGGGGGGCGGTGAGATGGCAGTGCGGCACCGCACCACAGTTTGTATGTTTGGGTAAAGTGCATTTTGACAGCTTTTTCAAAAAACAACTGCTAAAATTTGTGTTTTTCCATCGGTCATGGCTAGGTGCGGTGACGGTCATACTTTAAAAAAAAAATTGTAATAGTCATCACAACTTTTAAAACATCTGTTTTTTAGGAAACTGTAGTTGCCCTTAGTTGTCACTTGCCTATATGATTTGAGCTATTTAACAAAAAGTTGAGATATTTAATTGTGTGAATACAGTTTGTATGTTTGTGTAAAGTACATTTTGACAGCCTTTTCAAAAAACAACTGCTAAAATTTACGTTTTCTCATCGGTCATGGGTAGGTGCGGTGGTGGTATACTTAAAAAAAAAATTGTAATAACCATCACAGCTTTTAAAACTTCTATTTTTAGTAAGTTATAGTTGCCCTTAGTTGTCACTTGCCTGTATGATTTGAGCTCTTTAACAAAAAGTTGAGATATTTAATTGTGTGAATATAATTTAGCTTTATGCAATACTTTATAGTTATAGTAAACCAAATGATGAATCATAATAAGACTATCATTTATCAAAAACATGTTTTCCAACATTTATTAACCCAATGACCTAAAATTCCAATTTTGGATAATTTTAAAATTTTAATTTAGTTTTATTTTTGGTTTATTTTTTTTAATTTAATATATATATTTTTTTTAAAATATAGAACAATCAAAATAAATTTCAAGTATTCTGAGTTTTCTTTTTAAAGAAACCATCACTGTAGCTATTTATTGCTCATAGGCACAGCTTGCTATCACCTGTCATCTACCACTTGTTAATGATATGACCCGTTTACTTCTCCTAGCCTCCATCATATTAAATTAAAAATAAAAAAGTATTATATTTTGATAAATCAAATAGATTTTATTTTAAATAAAAATAAATAGTAAATTAATAAATTAAAAAATAATAATAAGTGTGTTAAAAAAATAACCCCTAAAGTAAAGTTGCTTTAGAGTCTCCTAAACTCTCAACCGCATTATGATTAACCTTTTTTTCAATCCCCTTTCGAAGGAAAAAATATTACATTAGTACTACGCACGTAGAGGAACGTGCGTACCCAATAAAATCACGCCACGTATCCCGCGCGACGCAGAAAAAAAAAACGGCGCAGTAACACGGGGAATATTCCCCCCCCGTGTTATTCATATATTATTGTTTGTTATTCATGTGTTATTGTATCTTGGGAATATTCCTGGTGTTATAATAACACAATAACATATGAATAACATACAATAACACAAGAATAACACGGGAGAGAATATTCCACCGTGTTACTGCGCCGTTTTTTTCTCTGTCGGGAATATTTCCTGTGTTATTCAAATGTTATTGTGTGTTATTCATGTGTTATTGTATCCTGAGAATATTCTTGGTGTTATAATAACACAATAACACATTAATAACACATGAATAACACGCAATAACACACAATAACACATGAATAACACGGGGATGAATATTCCCCGTGTTACTGCGCCGTTTTTTTTCTGCTTCGCGCGGGATACGTGGCATGATTTTATTGGGTGCGCACCTTCCTCTACGTGNACAACCAACTGTTGTAAGGTCCTCTACTAAAGCTGAGTATAGGGATTTATCTTTGGTAACCACAACTGTTATGTGGTTTCAAATACTTAAACTGAATTTCATCTACCCATGAAAACTCCCACAACCATTTTTTTGTGAAAGCACATCTGCTATTGCATTGGCTAACAATTCTATTTTTAATACTCGCACCAAATATATTGAAGTGGATCATCACTTTACCCAGGGATTAAATTACAACCAAAATTATTACTATTCAACACAGCTACACAAGATCAAATTATGGATATTTTCACCAAAGCTTTATTTGCCACCAATTTTCTAAATCTCATAAGCAAAATTAACATCCACTCCTCAAATGCTAAGCTTGATAGGGCCCATCAATAGAGCTATTCCATTTCCTATATATGTAATGAGATTTACCTTTTACTTTTATAATAATGGCAGCTATATATTTGTTTCCTATCTTATCTCTATATAGGCGTATATGCTTTTTGTAACATTTAACAAATGAATAAAGCTACAACAATTTTCTCTCTTCTTCCATTATTGAGTTTCAACATTAGCCATCTTCATCCAAAATCATCACTCATTCTCCATTATTGAATTATCATCATCTCAACTCCATCATTTGACTTTCACCAAGTGACTATAACTAACTGACAACTGAAATTCAACTATCATTGTCTGGTTATTGTGATTCAATCTTCATCTCTTGAATATCATCTCTTACAATAATCACATGATCTTCATCGCTAATTTATCATCGTTTTATCATCATCATCTAACCAATGTCTACTGATCTTTAATGTTCTGCTGTTGTTGCTTAACTATTGTCTTATTCAATCACCATCTTCTGAGTGAGGTCATTCCAACCTTCGTAGCTTATTCCATAGTCACAACTGATGAACCAAGGGTTATGAATTTCACAGCTCCAATTGCTCCAAGTAAATTCTTCTAACCTCATGTTATATGATAGATTATTTCAATTAGGTAGGTCTCTCTTTCTATATTTTCCACATTAAAATTTTAGTAGCTCATGCAACATTTTTATGAATTTGTATTATTTAGTATATTTTTACATTTTTTATTTCCTATTTACTTAAAAAAAATAGCTTGCCTTTAAAAAAAAATCAAAATAAAATTTAAATGTTTAATTGTTTTTTAAGATAAAAAATGGTCCTTATGGATCATTGGCCTATTTTTTAACATGGCAGACATTATTTATTTCAAATTAAAAATTAAATAAATAATTAAAATAAAATAAAAATAAATTATACCAATTATCTACCATACTACCCCTAAAATGCATCATTCATAGGGTAAAGTTATGATAAAGACGATATAATAAATTAATTTAAATAAAATATACACGTAATACATAAAAATATATAAAACAAATAAATTGCTTAATTAAATTCATTTAATAGTAACCTATAGAAAAGTAATATTATTTAATTAAATTTAAAATTAACACATTAATCTGTTCCAAAAAAAAAGGAAGATTTACATACATACCACCCAAAAAACAAAATTTTTGTGTAAGATAGGGCTGTCAAAAAAGCTCGTTGTTCGCGAACAGTTCGCGTTCGGTTAGGCAATTAGTTTGTGTTTAATTTGTTCAATAAATAAACAAGACGAACGTGAACAAATTTTTTTCGTTTGGTTAGTTGAGCGAACCAAACACAAACAGTTATCCGTTCGCTCGTGTTAGAATCGTTATTGTTCGAAATATAAAATAATTTAAAATATTTATATATAAAAATTATGATATTTTAAAAAAAAATAAATTTTATAATTTATAATATAAAATAAATTAATATTAATAATATATTAATATACTATATTAGTAATATACTAATATAGATATTATATATTTTTATAATATAAGTTATATAATTAATATAATATATTATTTATATATATTAACATTAGGGATTTCAAATTGGCTCGTGTTTGGCTTGTGTTCGGCTCGTTCGTTAAGAAATGAACACGAACTGTGACTTCACAACAATTTCGAACACGAGCTTATTTCAAACAAACTAAATTTCAAACGAACACAACACGAACACAAGCTCTGTTCCTTCGTGTTCGGTTCGTTTAAACCCCTAGTGTAGGATAGGTAAATACATAAGAACATGGGAATCTTGATTAATGGTTTAAAATAAAATAAAATAAATTATAAATTTCCTTCTTTTCTCTAGAGCCGAAGAAAAAAGAGAGGAAAATTTCTTATTTTATTCCAAAATATTATTGCAGTCGGATAAAAAATATGTAAATAAAAAAATACTGATGATAATATCGATTTCCCAAATTTATTTTATTAAAATGTTATTTTTTAAGAAAAAAAATTATAAAATGAGGATTTTATTATATTCCTCTTTATAATGTAGTTTATTTTGGAGCCATGGATTTATTTTCAACTTGAATTATTGCTATAAGACTGTCTTTATATTGTTGTCGTCTTGTATTGACTTAGGGTCCGTTTTGTGGGGGGCGGTGAGATGGCAGTGCGGCACCGCACCACAGTTTGTATGTTTGGGTAAAGTGCATTTTGACAGCTTTTTCAAAAAACAACTGCTAAAATTTGTGTTTTCCCATCGGTCCTGGCTAGGTGCAGTGGCAGTCATACTTAAAAAAAAAATTGTAATAGTCATCACAGCTTTTAAAACATCTGTTTTTTTAGTAAGGTGTAGCTGCCCTTAGCTGTCAATTGTCTACATGATTTGAGCTCTTTAACAAAAAGTTGAGATATTTAATTATGTGAATATAATTTAGCTTTATGCAATACTTTCATGAATATTTTCCCCTTATTTCATATATGTCAAAACTTTTCTTATCATGTCAAAAATATTACATATAAACTACATGTAAATAAAAATGAATTTCTCATATTATTTATAAATTTGAAGTATTTGTTGCATAATGATTTATAGTTATAACAAAGCAAATGATAAATCCTAATAAGACTATCATTTATCAAAAAACTTTAATTTAGTTTTAATTTTGGATTTTTTTTTAATTTAAATATATCTTAATCTTTTTTAAATATAAACTTATTTTTAGGAACAATCAAAATAAATTTCATTTATTCTGAGCTTTTCTTAAAAAAAAATTCATCAATGTAGCTATTTATTGACCATAGGCACAACTTACTGTCACCTGTCATCTACCGCTTGCTAATGATATGACCCATTTACTTCTCCCAGCCTCCATCATATTAAATTAAAAACAAAAAAGTATTATATTTTGATAAATCAAATAAATTTTATTTTAAATANAGAGTTCAAGCTTCTAATGTAGCCAATTATCTAAAAATAACTTAAAATTATGAAATAAATATGAGTTTTATAGTAATTATGGAGGGATTAAAACTTCAAGAAAATTTAAGTCTTCGTAGAAAATTATTTTGACAAAAATTGTCTGCTTTTTTTATCAGATTATTGTTGTCCACTGACTATCATTATTTGACTGTCATCATTTTACGTCGTTGTCAAGCTACTATCCCCCCCTCCAGACTTTTGACCAAGCCATCATATTGCAATTGTCATTGCTCAACTATCATTGTTCAATCATCAGTTCTTCAATGTCATTATTCAATGATCATTATTTGATTGTCATCACCCTATCATAGCATTAGGGTTGTAAACGAGCCGAGCTTGAGCGAGCTTAGGCTAGGCTCGTGTTCGGCTCGTTCAAAATAGTCGTGTTCGAAATAGCTCGTGTTTGAAATCGGTTCGTGAACAGTATGTTCATTTTCGGCTCGATTTAAATATTTGTGTTCGTGTTCGGCTTGTGTTCGGCTCGAAATTGACTCGTTAAACTAAAATTGAGAAAAATATATGTAAAGTGTGAGATTCAAACATAGATCAAATACATACAAAAGAAGACACTAACCACATTACCACATGATGTGTTATGATTTAAACTTAGACATAAATATATATAAGATATTATTATATAAATAATATATGCAATATATTGTTATATAAAAAAATTATATAATTTTTTTCCGAGTCATTTCGAGCCGAACACGAGCGAACAAACTGTTGTCCGTGTTCGGCTCGTTTACATTTCGAGCTTAAAAATTTGTTTGTATTCAGCTCGTTAGGCTTAACGAACAGGCCGAACACGAGCTGTTTAACGAGCCGAACATGAGTTGTTCACTAACAACGAGCCAAATTGACAGCCCTAAATAGCATGTATCGACTGACTCTTGATCACATTTACCACTTATTGTGTAAATTTTCTTTTGTAAACTTATGTGAGGTATTTATATAAAATTAGGAGAAAATTCTCTCTTACCAATATTTAGATGCATGAAACTGACAATCATGACCAAAAAGACTGGCAGCAACAGCTTTTATGCTCCATGTTTTACTGTAAATATCAGTGTAAATAGATAAGTACTGTGGTAATCTTTGACGGTCTTGCCAATGAAAAATGCAAATAATATTTAAAAAATAATAAAATAAATAAAAAGAGAAATTTATATACATATCACCCAATTTTTTTATGAATATACACTACACTTATAACACTTTCATTTCATAAAGGAGTTTTGAACAAACTTTAATTTCCTACTTAGTGCCCACTCTTCACCTTGTTAATGGTGATATGCCGAAGCCTGCGGGAAGAGAAAAAGGAAAAGTTGTGATGAATCTCTTTGTACAAAGACCTCTGAAACTCTCATTTTTCTTCTCATTCCACCAATCAATAGAACAGACTTTAATTTCACATTATATTGAATCCTGCTTCTCGTACCAATCTCTAAATCATATAGGTTAGAAGAAGATGAGGGTTACTTTCTGATAGTTTCGGGTAGGAACAGAGCGGCATGAAGAGAAAGATGAAAGTTTCAGAAGTTTTTCTGTGTCAGAAATGCTCGGAACTTGAGAGGATCTGATGAACATCTAGACAGAATTGTTAACTGAGGCTGATTTCAAGTGTGAGTTTCATAATATTTAAATTTGAGATATGATATGCATAAATAATAATGTTTTATGCGCTACTAGTGTAAAGACTCGTTTCATAAATTTACGTATTTATTTAAAATACAATGATGATTTTTTAATGTGTTTAAAGAGAGTGAGATATTAATACATCAAAATTTTGTGGTTTATATGTTAATGCTCCAAAATATAAATGAAAGACCCAACAAAGAGAAAATTATTCCATGCGTGCAATACATGGAAGTCTACATGCGATAGCCAATTAGAAAATGTCACGTGAAATCTGGCCCTAGTATTATTATTTAGGTTTCAAACTCTATTATATTACGCTCGATCCGGCCCGAATCCCGCCCAAGCAAAAAAAAAAACACTTTTGTCATTTTCGCTTCCCACCAATTGGAAGGTGTATTTTGTCTCCTTTAGGTATAGGGATTCAGAATATTCTCATTTCGTTGCCTTTCTAGGATCATTCGTATTCGGTGGACCTGATTCAATGGAAGTATTTTTTTACGAGGAAATGTTGCTGGAATCTAAAAATACTTGCGAGAAACATGACAATGAGCTGGAATCTCAAAATATTTTCAAAAATCAGGAGAAAGAGTTGAGTTTAGATGCGATAGAAGAAATTCGGCGGGTAGGTTTAAATTGTTTAGCTGCAGATTTAGGTTTTATGGAATATTTGTTTTGTTGATGAAGTTTGCTCGGTTTTTATCTGACATGTAATGTTAAGTTTCAGTTGAGGTGGGACATGGTGTTATTTAGGTAATATCACAGTGATATACTGGTTGTTTTTGAAGTTATTTTCCATTTCTGATTATTTTTCATAGTTTTAGTGGGTTAAATAACTATCATAATGAAGTGTTGTTCTCGTTGTTGTGATGGGGTTAATGGGTAGTTATTCTCATCACCGTAATGGTGTCAAAGTATTACAGTATCATTTGCTTGTAACATTACTTTCGTGAGGATTTGGTGTTACTTTGGTAGTATCATAGTGTTATGAAGGTAATATTGGATCTGCTAACTTAGTTTTGTTTTGGTGTATCATGTTGACGTTTAATAGTGTTATTCTTGTGTTATTATGGTGTTATGCGTGTGTTTTTTGCCTGTAAGGTCTCCTATATGGTGGGGTGATAATGTGGTGTTATTTTGGTATTATCATGGTGTTATCCTAGTGTTATTTGATATAACTAGATGTTTTATCGGAGTCTTATATTGGCTTTCTAATTGTGTTATAAGGGTTATATTGTGGTTTTATCACGGTGTTATGTGTCTATTATCGGCTTTTAACGATGATGCTAGTAACATTTATTAATGAGAATTAATTGGCCTATTATAATGGCATTGTAATGGTGTTATTTAGGTTATATTATGGTATTATGATTGTGTGATTGATGTATTGTATCATTGCATCAATTTTCTTTTGGGGTGTTAGTGCTGATGTTTAAATTTGCAGTCACCCGAGGCAGAGAAACCGCTTCATGCAGTTGTCTACAATGAGAAGTCAGCCTCTGAACAGTATTGTGTATATGCACACTATATTAGATTTACTGTGCAAAATAAACACAGTGGTTTTTGGTCGAATTCAAAGAAGCTTAAGACAAATGACTTTGTTGGTGGTAAGGTTGGTTTCAAGAAAAAATTGAAGGACACTATTACGATGAGGTTCAAAAGAGCAGACACAAGGACTGGTTGTCCAACCATGATCCGATATTTCGTTGATTTAGAAGACAACTGGTCGGTTAAGAAATTCATAGAAAGTTACAACCATCTGTTGACAGAGGATGGTGACAAACATATATTGCGTTCCAGCAGAAAGATGTGTGACATCAGTGCTGATATCATCATATCAATGAGAAAATCAAGGATTAGAACCAGTGATGCATTCAGATTCATTGCTACTGAGGTCGGAGGAGTGGAGAATCTTGATTGCACGAAGAGGAATGCGTGTAATTTCATACAAAGAGAGAGAAGAGTTCCAATTGAATTGGGGGATGCTAATTCTCTCATACAATTGTTCGCTACGTGGCAAGAGGAGGATCTAATGTTCACGTAGGACTTCCAAATTGATGAGTCGGGTTGTTTGGTGATTTTTTTATGGTGCGATGGGATGTCTAGGATTAATTACGACTGGTTTGAGGATGTAATAATATTTGATACAAGTTATAGACCAAATAAATACAATTTATGTTGTGCTTTGATTGTCGGTGTGAATCACTACTGGCAGAATGTTCTCTTTGGTGTTGGTTTTTTATCAGATGAAATGATTGAATCATTCAAGTGGTTATTCAAAGCATTTATCCGTATAATGGATAAAAAGCGTCTAATAACAATATTCACTAACCATGATCAAGCAATGTGAAAAGTGCTTCCCCACACTAGCCATAGATTATGTCAATGACATATTTACAAGAAATTATCTTCAAAAGTCCATTGTGGCGTGGGTAGCAAGAGATTCAATGAACTTTTTTATAAATTCTTGAGCAGATGTGACTCAGAAGAGGATTTTGAAGAAGCTTGGGTTGAAATGTTGAGAAAGGAAACCTACACGAGAATGTTTGGTTGGATGAATTGTATAATATCAGACATAAGTGGTCAACCGCTCTTAATAAATTTTTTTTTGGAATGAGGATCTTATTAATGCAAAAAAGTGAGTCCACTAATAAGATTTGTCATGGTGTCTCTAAGGTAGCAAGCACCATCACCGAATGTTTTTTGGGTCTTGAAAATGTCATGAAATGAAGGATGAAGATTTTAAATGTCAGCAGTCTGCAATTTCTCCCACTATAAAAAGTTGTCCCGTGTTTAGACAGGTTGCTCTACTTTACACAGGGAAGTTATATTCAATGTTTGAAGCACAGTTTCTACATGGTTTGTGTGGGATTGCCGTGGAATGCTCCGACTAATATGAATTCAAAATTTCATATTCGAACTCTCGATAATAATGACAGAGACAAACCCTGGATTGTTAAACTGGAAAAAGGCAATTCTGATATTGCCTATAGTTGTAAAAAATTTGAAATGATGGGTTTATTATGTGCTCATGCTCTAAGGGTTCTTCAACACAAAAATGTAACAAAAATCCCTGATAAATATATATTACTTAGGTGGTATATTAATGTTAAAAGGGACATATATAACAATTATTGTTATGCACATTGTTAGGGGTCAAAAATGTTGTCATATTCTACAAGTGGACTCATCTATCTCAATCACATTCATAAATTTGCATACCAGATCGGCACCAGAACACGAGGTCATGAACTTTCCGAGAAGCTTGTGTTGGAGGCATTTAATAAACTA
The DNA here is from genome assembly GCA_003013225.1 of Phalaenopsis aphrodite. Lineage (NCBI taxonomy): Eukaryota > Viridiplantae > Streptophyta > Magnoliopsida > Asparagales > Orchidaceae > Phalaenopsis > Phalaenopsis aphrodite. The sequence continues at coordinate 1,240,830 of NEWO01000162.1, read as the reverse complement.
ACAATCGATGTCGAAGCCATACTGAGTGGACGAGAACCTTCAGGAAAATTCAAAATCAAAGAAGAAGAAGACACCGAGTAAAGAGCGAAATGTAAATGATCCCAAGAAATAAGGGAATAACTAATTCAAGGTTAAAAGGATACTGGGAAAAAAATAAGGGAATCAAAAGTGAATGTTACCTATAATCGTAAGTGTTGATTTGATTTGCTGAAACATTACTCACTGAAAAATTACTAGAAGTACAACCGCTGCAGATAAAACCTTGATAAAATTACTGTCTGTCTGTCTGGTTTGATTGGAATCTATGGCAACATATTCCAATAAAACCCGCACTTGTGGAACAATAATATATCAGAATACAACCTAAACACGATCGTAAATATACGGAAGTACAACCGCTACGGATAAAACCTTGATAAAATTTCTACAACTTCGCCTGATTTGATTAGAATCTGTGGCGACATATTCCAATAAAACCCGCGCTCGTTGAACAATAATATATTAGAATACAACCTAAACACGACCGTAAAAATACCGAAGTACAACCACTGCGGATAAAACCTTGATAAAATTGCTGCCGCTCCACCTGCTTTGATTAGAATATGTGGCGGCATATTCCAATAAAACAAGCGCTCGTTGAACAATATATAAGAATACAACCTAAACATGACCGTAAAAATACCGAAGTACAACCGCTACGACTAAAACCTTGATAAAATTTCTGCAGCTCTGCATGGTTTGATTGGAATCTCTGGCGGCATATTCCAATAAAACCAGTGCTCGTGAAAAAATAATATATTAGAATACAACCTAAATACGACCATGAAAATACCTAAGTGTAACCGCATATTCTTAAAAAATTACGGCCGTTGACCAATATATTATAATAAAACTACAATACTGCTGAGATACAACCACAGTACAACATCCCTCCCAGTTCAAATAATTCAGGAACTCGTTGTTGTTAAAATCAGTGTATATTTCTTGAAATATTAAAACTCTAATATTATTTTGAAATAAAAGCTGTGCATACTTATTATTGTCTTACTTTTATGTGATTATTGTAGTTTTATTCAGGATTTATAGCAGGTTTCTAATAAAACCTCAGTCGTTGAATAATATAACCTTCTAATAAAACATCAGACTTATCTACTTATGTTGGTTTGATTGAAATCTTTGGCGGCATATACTATAATATTGTGGTTGTTGAACACTATACTAGAATACAATGAGAATACTGCAGAGATAAAACCACAATACAACATCTATCCCACTAAATCAAGTACTCATAAATTCCACCATAATAAAACAAAGATACAATCGATGGAATATTCCAATAAAATGTGACTCTAAATAGAATACAACCAAACTAGGCAGAGATTAATGTTTCATTCGCAATACAACCACAAACACAATAGTTAATATTAATGTTTGATTGACAATCTATCTAATACAATAAAGATAACACATCAGTTCAATCTTATTTAACAGGGGAGAACCAAATGCAATGTTTATATGCTAACCCTGCCCGAATCTTGGCATTTCTTCCTGTCAGCGCAGCTCCTTACTTCAATAAGCTGGGTCCGCCTGAACTAGTTTTTTGATTTAATTACAAACAAACATGTTGCAGTCAATGTTGTTACTTTAAGTTGGAACGCTCTTAACCATTGTCAGCCCCCATTTTTCCGGTTTCCTCGTACCAAATCATAGTCTGACATCCGTTGAAAAAAATAATTTCCACAAAGGTTGATGGAACACTTGGTAACTTCTGGGAAAATCAGAATGTGATTGATATATTAGATGACATAAACTTACAACGTGTTTGCATATTGTCTTATACATTTTGTTGGGTAATGAATCATATATTCTCCATTTCTTATCTTTCAAATCAATAATCAACAATACCCAATGTTGGTTTTCCATAATAGGAAACAAGATTTTCTAAACATTTTTCACCGCTTCCTTCGTGATGTGGTCAAAAAACCTTAAGTTGTTACCACCCTGCATTTTTCGATAACCATGCATGAATTGACACACTTCTAATATTTTTATTGACTATATAAAAATCTTATGATGTTCATTATTTTATTTATATACATAGTATAAAGATGAGACGTATAAGTATCGTCGGAACGAGGTTGGACTTGAGTCCTCCTATGAAGAATGAGGGCTAATGCATCCATCTGATCATTGTCAATCCATCCATTGCACAGTACGTCAACCATCATACCCCGATCTATGAATATGTCTTTAAGGTTGACAATAAAGTCATTCCTAAAGTGTACACATAATATCTGTATCACTTCACTTTAATAAACTTGTAATGCAACGACATGTTGAAGATTTACTCATTTTACAGAGAATTGTGATAAGAACTGATCAATTACTGTTTGCATTTCCTCAGATATTAGTGCTCGCCCAAGAAAATCAATGTGCGACTCCGTCATTGAGGATTACACATAAACAAAGATGTTGAAATATCTAATGACTAAACAACATATAAGAAAGTATTACGAAGTAGGTTAGAAATACCGCTGATTCAGGTACGCCCATTGCAATTGATAATCATGCATGTACTGGAGGTACAAATACCACTTTCTACAAGGTCGTTTGAGTTGTTGGTGATGAAATATTTATATTGGGATGTTTTGAGGTTGATGACTTATCAACAATTGGTTGTTCTAAGGTGACAGCAGTATCAAGTAGTTGTTCTACAATATCTGAAATTTGTACATTTGTTTGTTCTATGGATGTTGTAGCCTCTTTTTTCAGTCATTGGTTCATCTAGTTGAGGTTGTTCATCAGCATCCTTTGTTATTTTTTTTCCGTTTATATTCAAAAGGACTAAAAGGGGAGCTCACAACCTTTTTCCTATGACTGTGTTAGCCCTTAACCCTATGCAATAAGCTGGAAATCGACTATGTCACTTGGGTGGGCATTCCAACAGTTGAGGCTTCTTCCTGTAAACTCGTTCCCTTAGCAGTGCCTTGTTCGACAAGAGATGTTTGATAGGGGGAGGAGGAGGGGGAGGGGGGAGGGAGGCTGGGCAGATTCCTCGTCAACATGTGGGATTCCAACAGGAGGGGAGGGGGCTAGGCATATTCCTCATCAGCATGTGGGATTCCAACAAGAGGGGAGGGAGGCTGGGAAGATTCATCATCAGCATGCGGGATTACAATAGGAGGGGAGGGGGGCTGGACATATTCTTCCTCTAGTATTATGCCTGTATCAGCTCCGTCTTTTTCATTTTTATCAATTTTATTCTACAGCATAAATATTTGGCCTTGCAGACCCGAAACTCCAACAGTTTTTGTATTAAGAGTCCCTTGGAACTCCTTGAACCATATCTCCTGTCATTTGATCAGAACAATTATTGCTTCAGGGTTCTTGTTCATTACATTGTAAATTGGTTCTCGGTCAGTCAGCTCTAAGACCACTAGCCCCATATCATATGATACAGGAGGTTCTGCTCTAACTTTAGGCTGACGGTTTTGAAAATGTATAGCTACCGTTAGACTAGGTAGTCCCTCATATGGATTAACCAGCAAATTGAGTTCCTCCTCTTCCAGATCCAAGAATTTATCATTGATCTTCAATTTATTTCAGGATAAAAATACCTTAATTACTATTACAGAAATAAATTATTTAACAACAGTGTAAATGACTGACATGTTCAGTGGTTAGCCTCTTAAAGGCTACATCTATCTATGAGGAGTTCAAGCTAGCAGTTTTTTGTCATCTCAACATTCTGGGTCTGGCCTTAGCATCGACATGAGTTACCACAGATGTATGCTAAAAAAAACCAGAGCTGCATACAAGATACTAAATATTCAACATAAAAACTAATTAATAAACAGTAACATTATTCAATTTATACAATATACTGATCGTAAGCAAATAAAAAAAATCATTTATGTATCCAATAAGTTGGTTCCATAATAATTTGATGACCACTGCATTAATTTGCTCTATAATGAAATCTTAGAGCGCAACCGAATAATTAAATGAGCCAGTATTCTGAATGTTCTCCCCAAAGTTATCAAGTCCTTTGGGTACACTAAAATTACTGGAGGGAAAAATAGATTTTATAATAAAAATTTTATAAACAATTTAGTAAAAAGGGTAGAAGACCCCACTCTTACGAAATCCAAAAGATTATTCTTCATTTGTTGGGCATTCACACCACAAGATAGACATTTACTCCATTTTAGCACGTCACCTCTATTTGGCATGTCAATTAGCATAGCAACTTCATCAGACAACAGTCTTTGCTCTTTCCCTCCATTTTTGAAAACTATTTTATCGTGCTGACAACATTGCAAAATTTGTAGTGTCAAGACATTCTCTTGAGGATAAGGAGTGAGCCCCAAGAATTGCTCAACATTCGTTGCTTTAAGCTCATTTCTCATGTCCTCATATATTGAATGCCTAACCTTATCCATCACATCTCTCACTATAGATGTCCGACATCTACAACTCATTGATCTTGGGTTCACAAACCTACAAAAATAATACAATGCAACAAATATTAGATGTTATTTCAATAGCATTTCAATATCATTATTAAGGTGTTGTTCGGGTGTGATTGTATTATTATGGTATTATTATGGTATTATTATGATTATATTTATGTGGTATTATTCACGTAGTACTACGATATTATTACGGTTATATTACAATATTATTAGGGTTATATTTTGATGGTATTATTCTTGTATTTTTATCGTATTATTATGTTATATTTCAGTTATATTACAATATTAATTGATTAATTAGTATTATGGAATTATTATGGTTTTATTTTGCCTTTATTATTCAGTATTAATCAAGTTTTGTATAGGAGAACTGCATTTTATTTAAAAGAATTGTTGATAATCTTTTCAAAGAAAAAACGACCAAGAAAATAAAATATTACATGGAGGAACCCTCTTCAATAACATTCTTCTTACGGTCATTGGCTTTGTTCTTCTTCTGTTCATCATACTCCATTCTCGATGGCTCATCTTCGGTATCCATTCTCAACGGCACTTCGACTTTCACTGTTGTAGGGTTTTTTTGGGTTTCCATCTTAGAAGGCTCAGCGTCCATCTTGATAAGCTGAACTCTAGCGGTGAACTTGCGAATGCACTTCGATCGGCGAATACAGACTCGAAATCCTAAACAGATGGCGAATGGCAAAAGAGGTGATGCGCCTGTCGGTTTTCCTCCGGAGTTATTTTTTCGATAGGCGTTTTGTATTATGTTTTCGTTTAATTTATTCGGAGCGCTCGGGCAGGAGAAAAGTTGGGTCCCACGTGATAAAAACATTTTTCAATTTCAAGGAACACTCGAATGTTATCATAATACAACCATACTAATACTCCACTTAATAAAAACATAATAACACAACAATAAAACCACGATAACACCACAATGCACTACAAAAATACCGCAGAGTTAATAACATCAATGCTACCGTAATAAGACCTGAATAATACCATAATACAACCATACTAATACATCACCGCAATGTTAATAAACAGAAATGTTAATAAAATTTCAATCACTCCGCAATAAAACAATAATACTATACAACGAAACATAAAACAACAATACTCGAATAATTCACTAATAATACAACGATATTACAGGAGGCCGAATAAACATAACGAAACATACAACAATAACCACCATTTAATATATATATGACAGTCGAAAACATCAATAGTATGCGACAAAGGGGAGGTCGGTCCGTTGGTTTGTAGATTCAGCTCCAACTCTGTTGGTTAAATTTGTGGGCAATGGGATAGAGGTACTTAAAGACTCATTGAGAGCTTGGTTAGAATTCGTGAATAAACTGAAAATTGCAAGATATGTAATATTCATTTTAGTGGAAGGAAGAGTTCCTTGATTGCTCAGAGGCAATGAGATTGAGTTATTTAATGATTCAGATAATCTTGAAGGATAAACACTCAAAAAATCATTCACATCAATGGTCAAATGTTGATTAAGAGGAAGTTTCAAACTGTTCGCTCATCTAAAGTTGAGGTAGTTATATAATGTGATGCCAATGACGATGATGTGATTTGTATTGGGTAATTTATGGTAATATGTTTGCTAAATTGTGAAAATAGAATAAAATGTTATTGCAAGTTATGATGTTCCAGACTCCTTAAGTCTCATGTGACTCATGTTCTAACTGTTCACCTGATGGAACACCATTGACATGTGACTTAAGAAGTCTAGAACATCATAACTTACAATTACATTTTATTCTATTTCCACAATTTAGTAAACCCGTTACGACTTACCCGATACAAATCACATCTTTGCCATTGGCACCAGATTTTATAACTACCTCAACTTTAGATGAGCGAACTGCCTGAAACTTCCTCTTAATCAAGCTTTGATAATTGATGTGAATGATTTTTCGACTGCTTATCTTTCAAGATTAGCTGCATCACTAAATAACTTCATCTCATTTCTTCAGAACAATCAAAGAACTCTCCTTTCCACTAAAATGAATATTACATATCTTGCAATTTTCAGCTTTTTCATGATTCTAACCAAGCCCTTAATGTGTCATTAAATAACAATATCTCATTACCCACAAATTTGTATCAAAGTGGTTCAAAAAATAATACTTGGCTTGTTCACCCTAGTTACTATTTTCCTGCATGCAATGATTTAAGTTATAGTAAAACAATTGTGTCTACTAAGGGCCCGTTTGGGGCAGCTTATAAGTGCGGGCGGCGTTTTGAAAACGCCGACATACCGTTTGGTTCGCACTTTTTGGTAGATTATTTAAAACGGCGTTTTGTATTTCCTAAAAGACGCGGACCGCGGGCTGACCCCCGCGGTCCGCGTTTCGCGAATTTTATTACCCCATTAACCCCTGTTCCCTCGTTCGAAGCCCGCTCGTGAACTGCCGCGACCT
>NEWO01000162.1:1181273-1211322 GCA_003013225.1 Phalaenopsis aphrodite | reverse complement strand
GGCATATTCGTCATCAGCATGTGGGATTCCAACAAGAGGGGAGGGGGCTGGGAAGATTCATCATCAGCATGCAGGATTACAACATGCGGGGAGGGGGCTGGACATATTCTTCCTCTAGTATTATGCCTGTATCAGCTCTGTCTTTTTCATTTTTATCAATTTTATTATGCAGTATAAAATTTGGCATTGCAGACCCGAAACTCCAACAGTTATTGTATTAAGAGTCCCTTGGAATTCCTTGAACCATTTCTCCTGTCATTTGATCAGACTAATTATTGCTTCAAGGTTCTTGTTCATTACAGTGTGAATTGGTTCCCGGTCAGTCTTCTCTAAGACCACTAACTCCATATCATATGATACAGGAGGTTCTGCTCTAACTTTAGGCCGACGGTTTTGAAAATGTATAGCTAGCGTTGGACTAGGTAGTCCCTCATATGGATTGACTAGCAAATTGAGTTCTTCCTCTTCCAGATCCAAGAATTTATCATTGATCTTCAATTTATTTTAGGATAAAAATACCTTAATTATTATTACAGAAATAAATTATTTAACAACAGTGTAAATGACTGACATGTTCAGTGGTTAGCCCCTTAAAGGCTACATCTAACTGTGAGGAGTTCAAGCTAACAGTTTTTTGTCATTTCAACATTTAGGGTCTGACCTTAGCATCGACATGAGTTACCACAGATGTATGCTAAAAAAACCAGAGCTGCATACAAGATACTAAATATTCAGCATAAAAGCTAATTAATATACAATAACAATTTTAGCTTATACAATATACTGATCGTAAGCAAATAAAAAAAATCATTTATGTATCCAATAGGTCGGTTCCAAAATAATTTGATGACCACTGCATTAATTTGCTCTATAAGGAAATCTTAGAGCACAACTGATTAATTAAATGAGCCAAAATTCTGAATGTTCTCCCCAAAGTTGTTAACTCCTTCGGGTACACTAAAATTACTTGAGGGAAAAAATAGATTTTATAATAAAAAATTTATAAACAATTTAGTAAAAGGGGTAGAAGACCCCACTCTTACGAAGTCCAAAAGATTATTCTTCATCTGATGGGCATTCACACTACAAAATAGACATTTACTCCACTTTAGCACGTCACCTCTATTTGACATGTCAATTAGCAGAGCAACTTCATCAGACAACAGTCTTTGCCCTTTCCCTCCAATTTTGAAAATCATTTTATCGTGCTGCCAACATTGCAAAATTTGTAGTGTCAAGACATTCTCTTGAGGATAAGGAGTGAGCTCCAAGAATTGCTCAATATTCGTTGCTTTAAGCTCATTTCTCATGTCCTCATATATTGAATGCCTAACCTTATCCATCACATCTCTCACTATAGATGTCCGACATCTACAACTCATTGATCTTGGGTTCAGAAACCTACAAAAATAATACAATGCAACAAATATTAGATGTTATTTCAATAGCATTTCAATATCATTATTAAGGTGTTATTCGGGTGTGATTGTATTATTATGGTTATATTTCGGTGGTATTATTCACGTAGTACTACGATATTATTACGGTTATATTACGATATTATTAAGGTTATATTTTGATGGTATTATTCTTGTATTATTATCGTATTATTATGTTATATTTCAGTTATATTACAATATTAACTATTTAATTAGTATTATGGAATTATTATGGTTTTATTTTGCTTTTATTATTCAGTATTAATCAAGTTTTGTATAGGAGAACTGCATTTTATTTAAAAGAATTGTTGATAATCTTTTAAAAGAAAAAACGACCAAGAAAATAAAATATTACATGGAGGAACCCTCTTCAATAACATTCTTCTTACGGTCTCGATGGCTCATCTTCGGTATCCATTCTCAACGGCTCTTCGACTTTCACTGTTGTAGGGTTTTATTGGGTTTCCATCTTAGAAGGCTCGGCGTCCATCTTGATAAGCTGAACTCTAGTGATGAACTGACGAATGTACTTCGAACGACGAACAAAGACTCGAAACTTTAAATAGATGGCGAATGACAAAAGAGGTGGTGCGCCTGTCGGTTTTCCTTCGGAGTTATTTTTTCGATAGGGGTTTCGTATTATGTTTCCGTTCAATTTATTCGGAGCGCTTGGGCAGGAGTAAAGTCGGGTCCCACGTGATAAAAGCATTTTTCAATTTCAAGGAACACTCGAATGTTATCCTAATACAACCATACTAATACTCTACTTAATAAAAACATAATAACACAACAATAAAACCACGGTAACACCACAATGCACTACAAAAATACCGCAGAGCTAATAACATCAATACTACCGCAATAAGACCCGAATAATACCATAATACAACCATACTAATACATCACCACAATGTTAATAAACAGAAATGTTAATAAAACTCCAATCACTCTGCAATAAAACAATAATACTATACAACAAAACATAAAACAATAATACTCGAATAATTCACTAATAATACAACGATATTACAGGAGGCCGAATAAACATAATGAAACATACAACAATAACCACCATTTAATACATCTATGACAGTCAAAAACATCAATAATATGCGACAAAGGGGAGGTCGGTCCGTTGGTTTGTAGATTCAGCTCTAACTCTGTTGGTTAAATTTATGGGCAATGGGATAGAGGTACTTAAAGACTCATTGAGAGCTTGGTTAAAATCAGTGAATAAGCTGAAAATTGCAAGATATGTAATATTCATTTTAATGGAAGAGTTCCTTGATTACTCAGAGACAATGAGATTGAGTTATTTAGTGATTCAGATAATCTTGAAAGAAAAACAGTCAAAAAATCATTCACATTAATTCAAATGTTGATTAAGAGGAAGTTTCAAATTGTTTGCTCATCTAAAGTTGAGGTAGTTATATAATGTGATGCCAATGACGATGATGTGATTTGTATTGTGTAATTTAGGGTAATAAGTTTGCTAAATTGTGGAAACAGAATAAAATGTTATTGCAAGTTATGATGTTCCGGACTTCTTAAGTCTCATGTGACTCATGTTTTAACTAGTTCACCTGACAGAACAACATTGACATGTGACTTAAAAAGTCTAGAACATCATAACTTACAATTACATTTTATTCTGTTTCCACAATTTAGCAAACCCGTTACGACTTACCCAATACAAATCACATCTTTACCATTGACACCAGATCTTATAACTACCTCAACTTTAGATGAGTGAACTGCCTGGAACTTCCTCTTAAGCAAGCTCTGATAATTGATGTGAATGATTTTTCGACTGCTTATCTTTCAAGATTAGCTGAATCACTAAATAATTCCATCTTATTTCTTCAGAGCAATCAATGAACTCTCCTTTCCACTAAAATGAATATCACATATCTTGCAATTTTCAGCTTTTTCACGATTCTAACCAAGCCCTTAATGTGTCATTAAATAACACTATCTCATTGCCCACAAATTTGTATCAACATGGTTCAAAAAACAGTACTTGGCTTGTTCACCCTAGTTACTCTCTTCCTGCATGCAATGATTTAAGTTATATTAAAACAATTGCGTATACTAAAAAAACAATGACAATAAAACCATAATCACACAATAATAAAACCACAAAAATGCAAGAATAAGACTGTCTTCAACAGTGCAATGACACAACAATAAAATCATAGTAATACCACAATAACCCCACAATAACAGCAACTTCCATCATTAAAAAAAATAACACGAGAATACTGTCGAGATAATACCGCGGTAACACTTACAACGACAACAACTTCAAATAAACTAAAAATCACTAAAGTAACCCTCTGATAAACCTAGAGAAACAACTGGTTAAACACAAGTAATGAGACAAATGCCAAAAGTATCTATTAAAATAAAAATCGCACAAATCCTAGAACCAAAACCACAACAATGTCTTTCAGAATAAAAAAAAAACATCCTGAGCGAAGCTAAACTCAGTTGGAGCTGGAAGTCGTTGTCGTCGTCTCCGTCGAAAACATTCTGAGCGACGCTAAATTCACTTGGATCTGGAAGTCGTTGTCGTTGTCTTCGTCTTCGTCCAGAGAGCAATCCATTTCAACAGCTCCAAACCCTTAAGTGCGAAAATAAAGTGAGGGAAAACCCGGTAAATGACCTTTATGTTTTTCATTTTCTGAAAAAAGAAGGGTCGGGTCGAGCCGCATGAGTTAAAAAATAAGGAATTTTCATATTTTGCGATAATGGGGCTGAATTCCATGTGAAAATTTTCTAATTGACTACCGCATGCAACCTTCGCACGTATGAAATAATTTTTCAAGTAATGAACATCAACCTAAGCTCAACAGCCAACCCTCTTCAAGCCTCATTGTTAAAACAACTTTTCATAATGGCACATTACAAAATCCACCCAAAAGCACCAGCCGCTGATCTATATATCAACATTTTTTCTCGTGCCACGTAACCCAGTCAAAAAAAGTAGCTCTACTTTCCGGGCCCTTTCAGCCTGCATAATCTTATTTTAATTAACAGCTAATAAGAGCAGATAATACGAGCCCAAAATACCCCCTTAAAACCCGCTCGGCCCGTATTCTTTCCGAAATTACGACGACCTCATCTTCCCTCTCAAACCCTAATCATATTTGATCAGAGACTCTCGCCAGATAGAGGAGGAGAGGAAGGGAGGTGCGGCGCAGAATCGCTGCCGTCCTATTCCGTCTTAATCCGCGAATTGTTGTATTTTCACACTTTTCGATCAGTCAGTCGATTGTGCAGATCGATCCCGGTCGAAGAACATCGGAGGGATGGATCAGCAGGTTGCGATTGTGCTCGGCGCGGATCCCGCCGCCTTCGAGGCATTGATCTCTCAGTTGATGTCGTCGGCGAATGAGCTACGGTCGCAAGCGGAGGCGCTTTTCAATCTATGCCGCGACCGCCACCCGGATACACTTGCTCTCAAGCTTGCACAAGTTCTGCACTCGTCTCAGTCCCTGGAGATCCGCGCCATGGCGGCTGTTCTCCTCCGTAAGCAAGTCACCTCGTCGTCTGGAGGGGATTCGGAGGAGTCGCCGTCTTATATCTGGTCACGGCTCTCGCCCGCCACCCAATCTTCTATTAAGTCTCTTCTTCTGTCTGCTGTTCAGAGAGAGGAGATGAAGAGTATCGCTAAGAAGCTCTGCGATACTGTCTCCGAGCTTGCTTCTAACCTGCTTCCTGATGGTACATGGCCGGAGCTCCTACCTTTCATGTTCCAGGCCGTGACCTCTGATTCTCCGCGCCTTCAGGAATCCGCCTTGCTTATCTTCTCGCAGCTCGCGCAGTATATCGGCGATATACTCCTTCCCCACCTCCCGACGCTTCACTCGGTCTTCCTCAACTCGTTATCTAATTCTGTGTCGCCGGATGTACGCATCGCTGCGCTTGGGGCATCGATCAACTTTGTCCAGTGCCTTGAGTCTACTGCAGACCGTGAGCGTTTCCAGGACCTCCTTCCCGCCATGATGCGAACACTTACGGAGGCGCTCAATTCTGGAAACGAGGCCACTGCCCAGGAGGCCCTTGAGCTCCTTATCGAGCTTGCAGGCACGGAGCCACGGTTTCTGAGGCGCCAGCTAGCTGATGTGGTTGGTTCTATGCTTCAGATTGCTGAAGCCGATCGCTTGGAGGAAGGGACCAGGCATCTTGCGGTTGAGTTCGTGATTACTCTTGCTGAAGCCCGTGAGAGAGCCCCGGGGATGATGAGAAGGCTGCCCCAATTCATTGGGAGCCTCTTTGCTGTGCTTATGAAGATGTTGCTTGACATTGAGGATGACCCCGCTTGGCATGGTGCTGAAACTGAGGACGAGGATGCTGGAGAGACGAGTAACTACAGTGTGGCACAAGAGTGTCTTGATCGGCTATCTATTGCCCTGGGAGGGAACACCATTGTTCCGGTTGCCTCTGAGTTGCTTCCGCAATACTTAGCAGCCCCAGAATGGCAGAAACGTCATGCAGCATTAATTACTTTTGCACAGATTGCAGAAGGGTGTTCCAAGGTATATCAAAATCAAAGCTATTTAGTTAATCTTGGCAGGTTATTCGAATTTGCTTGTTCTTATGTTACTATTAATATTCTGTAATCTTTATGCAGAATTTGCTTGTTCTTATGTTACTATTAATATTCTGTCATCTTCATGCAGTATAACGAGCTTATGTTTTTTTGATGCAATCAACTTTTCATAATCTTCGAAGCTCATATTCCTTCTGGTTTGTTTGTTTCAGGTCATGGTTAAAAACTTGGAGCAGGTCGTCTCTATGGTTCTAAGCTCTTTTAGAGATCCTCATCCTCGTGTACGCTGGGCAGCTATAAATGCTATTGGACAGTTGTCCACTGATTTGGGTCCTGATCTTCAAGTCCATTATCACCAGCAAGTGCTTCCAGCTTTAGCCTCTGCTATGGATGATTTTCAGAATCCCCGAGTCCAGGCAAGCAGTTCCACAATGCTGTCATTTCTCTTACCATACTTATTATTGTTTACAATGCAACATACTTATCTTGCTCCAAAGTCTTTTTTCTAAAAATATCATTGATTAGTAAGGGTCTTTATGTTTGATTACTACTTGAGATCCAAAACAAGTCAATGCTAGTATGAGGGCATGATTCGCTGGTGGTTCAAGTAGTGCTGGTGTTGGATTAGCATTGATGCTTGTAGGGACTGTGTGTCAATGAAACAGAGTTCTGTTTTATAAGAATAAGAAGTCTTGAATCCTTCCTTAACAAACACTTGAAAGGGATATCATGAAATTAGTTTTAGACACACTTGATCTTTTTGTGGTTGGCCTTATGAGTTATTCTTCATTAATTTTCTAGCATTGAGTGACATGACTTATTTCAGAGAAAGCAACTGCTTTGTTGGGAATATGTAGAGGTGTTATAGAGTTGTAAAATTGTTGCGTGCTTATTGATAATTTGAGAAGATAAGGTGGCTTGCCTTTGATATACGAGCTGTAATGTATGTGAGGCGCTCTTGCATCAAATTAAACTCTTAATCAGGGCCAAAAAAAATAGGATTGATGAATTTAACCTGATCTAGCTTGTATAAAGCTTGTTTCTAAAGCACATTTACTATTTATTTTTGGATGCACATTGTTATTGTTGCTTTATTTTAATTAATTTATTTCATATTTACTAATTAATTCTATGTATTATTCTTGTTAAGAATTTTATGGATGTTAATTCCTTTTTTGCTAGTTACCTTTGATCATAACATGACCATATATCACACAACTGTTTGTCTTCATTAAATTGTTGTAAACTCTGCCTGTTTAAACTTTTTTTCTGAAATTGTCCCATCATAAATTTCAAGAAGGCATGCTTTCTCTGATTTTTTTATCAGAAGCTTTAGAGGATGTACGATTTTATTTTTTTAAGCATTACCCTAAACTACTTTGATTTCTTACACTGTCTTTTCTTCAATGTCTACACAAGGAATTGTCATTTATGGGACTGTAGTGTCAATCTTGACCTTAAGGGTTTATTTGGGGCAGCTGCAACTTATTAAAAAATAGCTGTGATGTTCAAAAAGCTACGGTGACTATTACAATTTTTTTAATAGATTTTAAATGACATATGATAATATTAATTATTACTTGATAATAAAATACATTATATATACATTGTAATTGATATGGGTATATTACATGGTGATAAAAAAATATAAAACTTCTTCACGGTCATGCTTGCACTGCTTGTTGGAAACTGGGAATAGCAGGATAAGTGCTTATAAAATGATGTTCAATCTAACGATGAATTGATTAGATGTTCTAAACCTGTTTGAGAGTTGAATCCGCATCGATTCACGCTTCTACACATGCAGTAAAACAATTTTTTTCAACAATAACAACAACAACAACAACAAGCCTTTGTCCTTCTAAGTGGGGTCGGCTACATTATTGATCCTTTTTCTCCATTGCGTCCTATTTAGTGTCATATTTTCATTTAAATAAAACCATATTGTTAAACCAATTACAAAAATTGACAATTAACCTGTCCCTGCTAAAACGGCCTAACTGTTGCTAATTCAATGTAGTTCTCAATAAGGAATGTTATTTATGTTTTTTTATTGTCCGCTTGGGAGTAGCATTTTACTTCTTTGTCTATTTGAGAGTTGAGATTCATATTTTTTCTCTCGAGACACCTTTTTTTGGCAGGTTCAATTCAATTCTGCTTTAAAATTTTGTTGTTACTGGCTTTCTAGTATTCTACACTTACCTTATATTGGCGCCATTTTTAATCATGACACTGTTATTGCTTGGCAGGCACACGCTGCTTCAGCTGTACTCAATTTCACTGAGAGCTGCACGCCTGATACTTTATCACCTTACCTGGATGGCATTGTCAGCAAACTGCTTGTATTGCTTCAGGTATTGTGAAGTTTTATTTATGAATTTTCAATTTGAGTATTTGCATTGCATGGGAAGTGTCAGTTTTTATTTTTTTCATTCAGAATGGGAAGCAGATGGTGCAAGAAGGAGCATTGACAGCTTTAGCATCAGTTGCTGATTCATCTCAGGTAATAAAAAAAAAATTCCTCAAGGGTTTTTTTTTTTCTAATTAGCATTATGGTGGACTAGCTTTGAAATTTGCTTATTTAATCAGGAACACTTCCAAAAATATTATGATGCTGTCATGCCGTATCTTAAAGCTATTTTGATGAATGCCACTGACAAATCAAATAGAATGTTGCGTGCCAAATCCATGGAGTGCATCAGTCTGGTTGGAATGGCCGTGGGCAAGGATAAATTTAGGGATGATGCTAAGCAGGTATTGCCAAACTTCTGTTTTATTCATAGTTATTGTAATTTTTTCAAGCTAAACTATTTGTCATATGCTCAGGTGCACATTTATTACTCCATGCCTGGCTTGATCCCTTAATGCTTATTTTTGTGCAGGTAATGGAAGTACTGATGACGTTGCAAGGTTCACAGTTGGAAAGCGATGATCCTATAACAAGTTACATACTTCAGGTATGTTTAAAGCTTCGGGTAATTTATTTTTGGGGCATTTACATGCATACGACCCAATTCCTATGTATTTACATATCTTGCACCTAAACTTTTATTTTTTTAACATTTATACCACCCAACTCTCTCATATCACATGCCATTACCTCAACTTTTAAAAAGTGTAATACACCTTTGCATACATAGGCAAGGTGGTATGCATCTAAAAATTGAATTTAGGTGTTATATAAGTACATACAAAAGAATTGAGTGGTATGTGTGTAAATCTTCTTTTATTTATTTTTTTCTTGCATGTATTATCTCATTGTGTTTAACGTACTTGTCTTTTATGCAGGCATGGGCCAGGCTCTGCAAGTGTCTAGGTCAAGATTTTCTTCCATACATGAATGTTGTCATGCCTCCATTGCTTAAATCTGCTCAGCTAAAACCTGATGTTACCATAACATCAGCAGACACAGATGAGGAAGTAGATGATTCAGATGATGACAGGTACACATTCTAAATATCATCCAAATTAATGGCTAGCTTTGATATCGCTTTTATTCTATTATCACTAGTTTGCTAGTTCACTGATTTGCTTTCATTTCCCTTTATTTTGGCTTTGTGGCGTGTTTCTATGAGCTGGCCATTACTATTTCCTCTCATTTATTCTGCATTTTTTTTGGTACGATATGATCTTTATTTTGTGAAGATATTGGCTATCATGCTTGGTACATTAGAAAAGTTCTGCTTATGCGATATGTATGTGTCTGAAACATGCTTATGTTCTATGTTGTTATGGTTCTCAGAAAGAATGTATTTAAATGCAGCATAGAGACGATTACCCTTGGGGATAAAAGGATTGGGATCAGAACTAGCGTGTTGGAGGAAAAGGCTACGGCATGTAACATGCTTGGTTGTTATGCTGATGAGCTCAAGGAGGGTTTCTTTCCATGGATTGATCAGGTCTATAATGACAAAAAATGAATCTGCATGTTTACTGAATTTCGTGCTTTTATGTCAAATAAAAGAAAAAGGGTTAACTGTAACCATATTAAATGTAGGTTGCTCCCACATTGGTCCCTCTTCTCAAATTTTATTTTCATGAAGAAGTTAGGAAGGCTGCTGTATCAGGTACTAATTTTATCCCTTTGCTTTCTTTTAATTCTTTTGCAAATCTAATTACTTAGGCTTTCTTTTTTACTCAGCTATGCCAGAGCTTTTGAGATCAGCAAAGTTAGCAGTAGAGAAGGGGCAAGCATCTGGTCGTGATGAGTCCTATGTTAAGCAGCTGTCAGATTACATAATTCCAGCTTTAGTGGAAGCTCTTCACAAGGTTTTCCCGGCACTCCTGTATTTTTGAGTTACTTTTAACATGTATCTATGATAATTTAGCTCTGATGATTCTGTTCTTTGTGGCATTTTCTTGTAGGAGCCCGAGGTTGAAATATGTGCATCGATGTTGGATTCATTGAATGAATGTGCAGAGGTATGTTCATCGTTATTAGGTTGCCTTGATTTCTAGATGAGCTCATATAATTACTTAAACATAGAAAGCTATTTTGAATCTACCAATATGCCATATGTTGCACATATATCTAGTCGAAGAGCATATGTTTTGGTTATGGCGTCCAATAATATTTTATTGCTATTCTGTTTTATGGCCATAGTCTAATGTTTATCATATTAGCTATGAAATGTCTACCAAAAATCCTTTTTTTTTTTCAATGTTATGTGCATTCTTTGGCTATCAGACTACTCCATCATTCAAAATCAAGTTAACATTTTATACTTTTATGTTGTCTTCTTCTCTTGCTTGCCTATTTTCTAAAATCTTCACATGATCGATGACAAAATTGGAAGTTATAAATTCTTTTAGAAGTCATGGTTACTTTTTGTTAAATGTTGCTAATGAGTGTTCCATTGGCTCTTGATGCTGAACAAGGCCATTCAATGCTGTTGAAATGCTAAAATATGTCTTGGCAAAACATTCCATGTGTTAGCATGCCATGTTAATGTTTTATTTGTTAAAACCTTTCTTCCAGATCACTTTTTTAAATCTGCCATATTTCAATTTTAGTTCCTGCCAGAAACGCTCAACAAAATGCGAAACTTTTCCATGTTTCTTGTTTTCATGACTATTGATAGGGAAATTATAGAATAGTTGGTCGATCTCTTATGAGTGCATGATTTTGTATTTTCTAATTATGGTAACAACATATTTCTATTAAAGAAAATCTAAATGCATGTGATTTGTTGCTACACCTTTGATGTGTGCTAATGTGCTTGTGTTTTTTATTTCCATTGCCTGTTGATGATGGTCTTTGAGTGCTGATGCGTCAGCTTGGTGATGATGATTGTGAAGATTCTTTTTCTTCAGTGAATATATCTATTTCCCAAGATTTTGAAACACTTTGTAATTGGAGAGTGATTTTTTATGGTAGACTTCTTAGAGGACTGTTGATTTTTCTCTGAGATGAGGAATGTGTGACAATTGATCCGCTGGATCGTGGTACCTCTACTTTAAGGATTTTAAAGCAAGGCAAGGTTCTTTTGAGGTTGAAACTCGTCTAAAGTTACCCAATTGTAATTGATGTTTCCTTGAAGAGAAGACCTGGGCATGTGAGGAAAATGGTTGATCTTTGGTAGATGTCTCTAGCCTTATACTTGATGTTTGGAGGGATGTTTAACTATTGTTAGCGCTTGTTGTGTTTAAGGGTTCCTTTTGATGGAGACGAGAGAGTATGCTGAATATTATTGTTATTTTGTTAAGTTTTGGGCTTTTTGATCTTCTCTTGTTGGTGCTTTTATTTTTCTTTGGTGGTCATAATGTATTTCAAATTGAGCTGACTTGAGCTGTTAATGGCCACTGTTTAGATCTATGTCAAGTTGTGTACTTTTGAACAAAGTATCCCTTTGGATCAATCTTACTCCTTCAGTGTTGTTGATTTAACCTCATGGATGAAGGAAGTGACTTTCCAAGGACTAAAAAACATATAGTTTGATTTGAAGTTTGAATTTTCTTTGGGTTGTTCTGATTGCATTGTAAATGTGTGTTAGCAAGTTTAAGACGTAATACAAATGCTTATAGGTTAATCTAATTATTTATTATTTATTGGATTGATATGGTTGAAATGTAAATATGTATTGAAAGGTTTTTGGCTCAAGTCACAATGGAGTTGCTTACAAGTTGATTTAAGGATCAAATTATTATAGGATTGATTTGAGGGGAGCTAAATCGCCATGCAAATGAGTGCAAGTTGATAAACAAGTCTCAACTTAGTTTTGTATGGATTGATGTAGGGATAGACTTCTCTTTTAATTGATTGTGTGTATCACAATTTCTAACAAAATGATATTGTAGCGCAAAGTGGTTGATCTAGGGTTCAATTTCTTTTTTGGATTGATTTGATTCTTTAAAAGCCAACATGTGCCCTAGTTTGGGAGAAAATTTGTGGGATTGTGGAATCAAGTTGCAATGTAAATGCATGCGTGTTGATTGATTTGATATAACCTTTTTAAATTTGGAATCTTCAACTTCTTTCTTTATTTTTAGCGGGGAAGTTTCAACATGTTTGATAACTTTGTTAATTATGATACACCTATCATATGGGTGAGTAGTTACCTTGAATATCCCCCTCTATTTTGGAGTTATATATATGATCCCCTTGAGGTATTATTTGTAGTGTTCCCCATCACAAGGGAGAATTGGTCCTAGTAGATTTATCTTGGCTTATTAATATCAAATAAATGATTAAGAGTCTGTTTGGAGCAGTTGCAGCTGTTTGAAGAAGTAGAGGTGAAACTCTTGCAGAAGAAACTGATTTTCAAAAAGCTGCAATGGCTTTTACAAATTTATTTTATTTTCAAAAAGTTAGATCGCAGTTTTTTTGCAGCTAACATACTTTAACAGTTTAGGGTGAAAAAAATAGCTTTTTTATCATAGATAGAACTATGGTGGCAGTTTGAAAAACAACGCAAGTAGAAAGTTGTGCCAAACAGACTCTAGGTGAAACTTGATTTGTGTCTGATTGTTTGTAGTACTTTTCTTAGAGTGATGAAATTGATTGCTTCAATTTTATTTTAATCACTTAACACATTGATCTTCTATACAACCTTTTGACCTTTACTAGATGACACGCACCTTCTTTGTGCTTGTCTTTTGTTTGTATTTTCTTTATTCAAATGGGTGATTTTTAATATTTGTTGTACGACTTGAAGTCAACTCAAGAAAGTTGGTTACATTGCTTGTTTTAGAGAAATGTCAATTTATTATTTCTTTACCTTTGTCAATTCATCACTTTTGTATAGATGATTGGGTCTTTAAAGTTGTTGGGACATAGATCCTATCAACTTTATCCTTTGCGTGTACAATATTGTGCCACATAAAATATCAAGCTATAGGACCTATCCACTCTATTTTCATTTGTAGAGGATTGATATTTAAAAGGTTTTTGGCTCATACTGACTTAAATTTTGTATGTAGAATATTTGCCATTGGACAATTATTAAGTTATGACTCTCATGTAGTTTGCTAATGCATTTAGAGGACCTGGCTTTGAATTTGGATTTACAACTCCAATTATGGAGAACGCATAACGTTGGGACTGGTGGCAATGTCTTGTACCAAGGAAAAAATATTTATTCATTTACTTCATTTTTACATAATGGTTATAGTTTAGGAATCTTGTAAACTCTTTTTTTCCACAGAAGAGTTGGTCCTAGAAGTGGTGCTTTTGACTTTATAATAATATGCCCAAATATTGGGACTTATGACCCTGTTCTAAAAGCAAAACATCTCGGACAGTTTTCTAACTATTCTCTCGTAATTTTGACAACCTTTGGAATATATAGCCTATATATCTCGCCCCTCTTATATAGAGGATTGGTATTAGTGAAGCTTGCTTGATAATTTGGGTTCCAAGTATTTATGTCTTACATGTACAAAATCCACCCATTGAACTAACAGTGTCTTGTGAAATATCTATAGGTTGCTGCAATAGCTTTTTTTTTTTTTGGCATACGCCTTCCAATCCCTCAGTCCTACTAAGATGGATTTTTATTAGAGAACCTTGGCCAACAATTTGTAAACATAGAAGACATGACTGTTCTTCATAGAATTTAATCCATTAAGTTCAAATAAACATTATTAGTCGGGAAATTAAAAAAAAAACCATAAGCCTCCAAAATGATGCTTCTATTTGGTTTCCAACTGCACCCAATTAGTGCAGTGCAAGCTGTTGTAGCTTCACTCATTCTCTAGGGTATGGCGTTTGGTCAAAGCTGATTGTGTGATGCCTGCATTTATGGCGAGGGTGGTGAATGCCATTTCTGAACCGCCTTTTTGATCCTTCATCAATGTTGAATGGCTTGAGGCTTGCCTTTGCTGCCCTAAGTTTCTGTTGCTCCTTGTTCTTTTGCTTTAGATTGCCTCTCTTCTTTTTCCTTGCATTTTGTTGTACCATGTTAACCTAAGAGGATCACTAAAGATTTCCTGACAGTTTCTTGATCAGATGAGTAAAGTTTTTTTTTGTTTAATTGTTGTAACATTTTGTCATCTTTCATTCAACAACAACAACAACAACAACAACAAGCCTTTATCCTACCGAGTGGGGTCGACTATATGAATCCTTTTTCTTGAAGGATTCATGCCATGATTCTTTGACAAAATTTTACGCCGACTGTTGACTAAACTCTACCCTCCATTTTTCGCATCTGTGGCTTGAGACTCAACAGTGTCCGAGTCTTTTCATTAAAGAGTATAATTTTGTTCTTTATTATATCGGTTAAACCTATGGAAATCTCTTGCATGGTGACCACCCAGATTTGACTGCTGAAGAAAGAAGACAAGTAGGCTTGGAAATGCTGCATACTTGTTCTGAGCATAGATTGAATTTTTTACTTTCACAGGTTTGCATCGTAAAAGTTTAAATCAGTAAAGGAAACGCTGTTGTCTCTAGCTACAAATTCCAATTTTTTAATTAGATGGCCAATATCTCTCTCTTTCTCTCTAATCTGATTTATTGAAGATTCTTTGACAAAATTTTGCGCTGGTTGTTGACTAAACTCAACCCTCCATTTTTTCGCATGCGGGGCTTGAGACCCGACAATGTCCGAGTCTTTTCATTAAAGAGCATAATTTTGTTCTTTATTATGTCGGTTAAACATATGGAAATCTCTTGCACGGTGACCTCCCAGATTTGACTGCTGAAGAAAGAGGACAAGTGGGCTTGGAAATGCTGCATACTGGTTTTGAGCATAGATTGAATTTTTTACTCCACAGGTTTGCATCGTAAAAGCTTAAATCAGTAAAGGAAACGCTGTTGTTTCTAGCTACAAATTCCAATTTTTCAATTTGATGGCCAATCTCTCTCTTTCTCTTTAATCTGATTTATTAGATAGGACACCCAAAAAATTAAAGATTAAAATATTTGAAGGTGGATAGAATTTTGTCATAAATATTATTTTTTATTAAAAGGACACAGTCCCTTGCATTATATATCCCAAGGCTTAAAAAGTATATTATTAATTATTGTGTTTAGTTGCCAATCAATGCAGATGAATGGTAGAGTTCAATATACTTGAATTTTGGCACTGTATCGTGGTAACAAACAATAGATTCTTAACTGTAGCTAGCATACTTTCAATAAATCAATCATAATGTGTAAATGCTTGGAATCCGCTAGTGTTGTTGGTATACCTAGAAAATTTTGGAATCCTTAGCAAATGCAATCCACATGATTGTTTGTTTTGTAGTCTATATGCTAAAATCCATCATTCCTAAATTATTCATCAACAGTTCAAAAGATAAGGCTGTTCTTTTAGTTCGTCTGTTTAAAATTCAGGAAGATTTCTTTCATTGCATAGTATGGAACCTTTAAATTCTTCTTAATTCATATTAATTTTTTTCCATTAAATCAATATTAATACCTGACTATTGAAAATATGATCGATTTAGTGAGATATTTTGGTAAACTTCTCTATGAAGATTGTAAAAATATTTTTGTCATTAGTGATCTTAATATTATAAATCATAACAAATTTTTTATTTCTTCCGTTTCATTTGTAAAATAGAAGTTCAAGAGACTTTAAAGAAAATGAAGTGTGGAAAAGCAGTAGGCTTGATAGCGTTCTAATATAAGTATGAAAATGTTTATTAGATCTAAAAATTTCTTGGCTTACTAAACTTCTAAATATTATTTTAAAACCTAAAAGATGTTTGATGAGTCAAGAGTCAATTATTTCCTACTTTTTAAAATAAAGGGGGCGCGCAAGATTATTGAAATTATAAAAGAATTCAATTATTGTGTCATAAATTAAAGTTATGGGAGAGAATTGCACATCAGTTATGATGATACAAAAATTTCACAAAATCAATATGGATTTATGTCGGGCAAGTCTACTATTGAAGCTATATATTTATTAAAAGGTTTGATGGAGAAGTATAGAGAGAGTAAGAAGAATCTACATATGACTTTTGTTGATTAAAAAAAAAATATATGATAAGTTTCCAAGAGAAATATCTTGGAGAGTTCTCAAAAAGAAATGTTTTGATATTGCTTCTATTCAAGTCATTAAGGATATGCATATTAGAGTTGTTATTTGTGTTTGAACACAAGGAGGATTGACCAAGTATTTTTTTTTTAATTCAGTTGGATGGCATCCCATATCTTTTTTGCTTTAGTTATGAATGGTTTTACTGGACATTTACAGGAGGATGTATATTGGCGTCTGCTTTTTTGCTAATGCTATAATGATATCCTTCTTGTGAATAAGATTAGAGAGAGTTTAGGGTAAACATTGAATTATGGAGGTCAATTTTAGAGTCTTAAGGCTTTCATTTGAGTATACCTAAAGCTGTATATGTTGAAATTATTTTTTGTATTATTAAATTTTGTTTCGGGGTTGTAAAAATGGGACGATCAAGGCATTAAAAGGAGTGAACATTTGAGATAACTTGGGTCTATTGTTCGAAGTGATTTAAATATAGATGGGAATGTTATTAGTAGAGTTCAAGTTGGATGGTTGAAGTGGAGGAAGGCATTGGGTCTATTGTTTGATGAAAAGTACCGCTTAGGCTTAAAGGAATATTTTATAAGATAGTGGTGAGACTTGCAATGGTTCATGGCACAGGTATTGGCCTGTGAAAGAGAAGCATAAAATTAAGTTAAGTGTTGATGAGATGAGAATATTCTGGAGGATGAATGGCTTTACACTTAGAGACAAAATGCGAAATAAGTATATTCGTGAAAGATAAATGGGCTCATCAAATATAGAGATCGAGAAATATTTCTTGTTATTGCATTGTTTTTTTTTTTTTGAAATTAGAATGTGGATACCTCACAAATATTAACCTCTAAAGAGCTATCATACTTCTCTCTTACCCCTTCAGATTTGAACTTGTACATTTTTTTATTTATGTTGTGGATTTAATTAATCCCTCTTATTACTGGATACTGTTGAGATGGTCCTGCTGGCAATTTCTAATGCTGGTCACATTCCCGACTAGAGTTAAAACTTTTGCACCTGTATAAGCTTAGCTGACTCTTGCCTTTGATCATCCTATCTGTTTTGGATGAGCTCCTCTCAAATAAATTTTTAGTTGAGTTGGAGATTCATATTTATTAGAGCGTTAGCATCATTCTTGTTTTCACGCATTTTTTTGGTTAATTAGTCAGAAAAACTTATTAATTTTGGTTTTTGTAATGGCAATTTAGACATTGAGCACTTTATTGTTTTGCTAAACTGGTAGACATTTAAATTCTGGTTTGCCATTGTTCAGCTTGCCGGGCAGCTTCTTAGTGAGGGCCAGGTTCGATCCATTGTGGATGAACTCAAACATGTGATAACCGCAAGCTCCACAAGGAAACGAGAAAGAGCTGAGAGGACAAAAGCAGAGGATTTTGATGCTGATGAGGGGGATCTGCTCAAAGAAGAAAATGAGCAGGAAGAGGAAGTTTTTAATCAGGTTTGCTAGTGCAGTATTACTAAAGGCTGAGGTTTTCTGATACAATTAATATGTTTAGTAAATTTTCATGCAAAGCAAAGCTAATGATTTACAGATCACAGGTTATAAATCACTCCAACTTTGCAATACTATTTTTCAAGTTCAATTGTTGATGAAATTATCATAAATTTCCTGATATTCAATAATAATTTAGAGAAAAGATAAAATCAATTGGATAACGAATTAAATTTCACAAAGTTAGATTTTGAATGCATCAGTTCTTGGACCATAACCTAGAACTTAAACTCTTATAAGAAATTAGTTCGAAGGTAAAAGTAAAAATTACTGCATATTGACGGAAGGAGATGGCTTTTTCAATAAGTAGGCAGTTACATTTATAGGCTTAAAGGAATTATGCATCCAACTTGCACCCATATTGAATTTGTAAAGAAAGAGATAAATACATGTTTTATCATGTTAAAAGCTATGGGCAGGTAGTTGCATGGCAATTCACGTTTACACTATAGAGATAGCTGTACATGTTAAAGCTAGTCATGTGATTAGATACAGATATGTACATGCACGACAACTCATGCCCCCTTAATCCATAAATAAACAAAATTTACCATCTAATTGGGGAAAATTCAAGAAGAAGCATCAAATTTGATCAGAGATTTTGAATAATTGAGAATAAACTCCACACTCCTGGGGTATATAATCTTTTGAATTTAAAAATAAATTATAAAATAACTACTAAATAATTATCTAAATTTCCTCTATATTTTTGAATATTTTAAAATGCTAGACTCCTTCACATGCCGTTTAATTTGCTATACAATTCCTTCTCGAGTACTTTTCTGGCATACAAATTGCAATCACTTCTAATCTAGTAATTTAGAACTTGCCCTTGAGTTTCTTTGATTGTTTGCTGCATGCAGGTTGGTGACTGTTTGGGCACGTTGATTAAAACCTTTAAAGCTTCTTTCCTGCCATTCTTTGACGAGATTTCAATTTATGTAACAGCAATGCTGGTGAGTTGAACACAGAATAACAATGTTAAATGCATGAGGTTGATATTTTTATTGTAAGTACCGATTCTAAAATAGTTCACTGTTTAAATGTATAATGTTAGTTCCGATCCGATTCTGAATTTTGGTATACATATCAATTTTTTCCTTGAAGATGGAAAGTTTAATTGTTTAGTGAACTTTTTGTTTATTTTATTATTAGTGGTGTGCTTTGAATACTGTAAAAGAAAAGAAAGAATTCTTCTATATTAGGCTTTTTATTTGAATGTTTATTTCTTGAGTTATGTTCAGAAATTAGTAAACCATTCTACTAACTTAGTTTTGTCTTAAAGAGCGTTATTTAATCTATATTTACAGGTTTTATCTGATTATTATTACCTTCTTAATTTACTGGAATAAGCTCAATGACACTACTTTGTGAGCACTAGCACATTGAGCTTGAAGAGTATTTTTAATTGTTGCAGTTTTGCAGAAATTATTAAATTCAGTCAAGAATTTTTTGAAAAGGAATCCATTTCTTTTTTTTGTTAATGTTACCTCTATTGGAGTAGTTGGAAAACTGAATTGTATTCCTAACCTGGTTCAATTTATCCCCCTTTTTTGTTTCACTCATTTTGGTTGTCATTATGCCTTTAATTAAAATATTTTTCCATTTGTTTTTGTAAGAGAGATAATTCTTGTAGGCATTCATATACATATTATGTTTTCATGTAACAGTTGTCACTGCATGCAAGTGCCTGCGATGTTTGAAAACCACAGATTTGATCCAACCTAACATGGCACCCAACCATTTTTTATCAGAATTTAAATATAATTTTGATTTTTTATTTGATTTCTGTTGATTAGTCGACATTAAAACAAAATGATTTTGTTGGCATTACTTTTCAATGGATTGAACCAAGCATTACTCAACCCTTGTCCGAACTCGGGGTGAATGTTCATACCATTCATTTTCATCAAGTGTAATTGGTGTGAATGTTCATACTATTCATTTTCTTCAAGTGTAATTGGTCACATTGATGCTAGATATCGTTTTACACTATCGATAGTAACAAATGTTAAGATACGATCAATATGCTGATTTCTCATCCATTTTATGCTTTGATTCAATATTGAACTATGGAATAAAGCAAGTGCACAATGAGAATTCAGTGCCGTGCACTCTACCTTTTTATAGGGTGAACCAGTATCATTCGTTGATTGGTGAAACAATTTGATTCATATTTCCTGGATATTAAATACTTGTTTAGTTGGATTGGCAACTGATTTATTTGGTATTCAGCTGTTTATAACTGAAATTTTTCATTTTTTTTTCTTTTTCCTTGCCCATCTTTCTTTTATTTAGGGCAAGGATAAAACTCCCGAGGAAAGAAGAATAGCCATTTGTATTTTCGACGATGTTGCTGAACAATGTCAAGAAGCAGCCCTGAAGTAAGGATTTTCCCCTTGATGCTGCGGTTTGAATTTTATATTTTGTTTCTATTTGAGCTTGATTTTATGTTTATTGATTCTTTAAACAGATACTATGTTACTTACGTGCCATTCTTACTAGAAGCCTGTAACGATGAAAATTCAGATGTTAGACAGGCTAGTTTATGAACTGCTCTTCTTCTCCTTATTCTTAAGCTGTCACTCTTTACCACCGCTGTTATTTCTTTTTGGCTTGTTGAATCATTGCACACTATTTTGATTTGTGCTTGAAACAAATTTTGCTAACAGGCTGCAGTTTATGGTATTGGTGTTTGTGCTGAGTTTGGTGGTTCTGTCTTTAGACCTCTTGTTGGAGGTATTTGTGATGACTGCCCTCTTTTTTACTGTGTAATTTTCTTAGAGAAATTTTTTTTAAGAAATTTATCTGATTACTGCTTTGCAGAAGCTCTCTCCCGGTTAAATAATGTAATACGGCATCCTAATGCTCAGCATTCCGACAATATAATGGCATATGACAATGCTGTTTCGGCTCTAGGAAAACTATGCCAGTTTCATCGTGATAGCATTGATGCAGCTCAGGTGATTGAATGTTCCTACTCATCTCCAAACATTTACATTGTGTCCTATTTTTTATTTTTCATCTGCAAAGAGAGATGATATCACTCGAACTACAAGGTCATCGTCACATCTAGGGCTGTAATTGAGCCTAGTTTGGTCTAGTATGCCATCGTTTGGACTTAGGCTTTGTTGAATCATAAGTTGTGCATGTTCAATTCAAGCTTGAGAAGAGTTTTCTCATATATGTTTATTATTTGCTTGCTTAATATTTTAAGTGTTGATATTTGATTTGTACTTGACTTGTTTATATTAATAAAAAGGCTAAAAATTCTAATGAGCTCCTAATTTTTTGTATAAAATTAGACATTTCAGTTGAATATAATTTTTCGTATAAAACTAGTAAACATGTTAAAGCATCAGATTCCTTGGCAAGGGGTTATGTGTCTTGTACGACATATTGTCTTCTGTATCAGATTCTGTATGAAAAAGCCTTGTTTAGGTATTTTAGTCGTATTTGTGTATACAATACAAATTCAGGAATATTATAGGTCAATGAGATTCTGCTGTTTGTCTCTATTTTTGCATTCCTATTATGGAAGTTTATCAAATTTGGGATATTCTATGTTTTGTTTTAAATGTTGATCACAGTTTGGTTTGTTATCTTTGTTATAACCTGTGTTTGCCAGGTTGTTCCTTCTTGGTTAAGCTGCTTGCCAATAAAAGGCGATCTTATTGAGGCTAAGCTAGTGCATGAGCAGCTTTGTATGATGGTGGAAAGGTATATTGCAATTTTTCTTTTGCATTATTTGATGGAATTCTGCATTAAATTTACTGTTTTATCCTTTTATTTAAGGTCGGATGGAGAGCTCTTGGGTCCTAACAATCAATATTTGCCCAAAATTGTTTCGGTATTTGCGGAGGTATTTATATTTCTCTTACCCATACCCATCGTACTTCTTTACTTCACAATTTATTTTGTCTGATATTAGCCTGTTTTTTTGTTTAATGGAATGTTAATGTTAAAAGAATCTGTTGTAGATCCCGCATTTAGTATTCCCAATAACTAATGAACTAAAAATAGGCTTCTATCTTATTACTACTGTTCCAATTGTTTGTATGGGAATTTGATTTTGTGCATATTTTAAGTACTTTTCGTCTTTGCTATTGTTTTATTTTTGGAAGATTTACATACTTACCTCTCAATTTTTTTGTACTTACATATCTAACATCTAAACTTTAATTTTTTTCAGATATTCCAATTTTCCTATGCATGAAAAGTTTATTTCACTTTTTAAATGTTAAAGTAATGATATTTTTTGTGTGATATGAAAGATGTAAGGTGGTATAAATATTAAAAAAAATAATGTTTAGGTGTTGGATATATAAATCCCCTTTATTTTTTTTATTCTTATCGTAAAATTAGTTGTTTAAATCTCTAGTATTGCTTGATTTTACTTATATGGACCCATAACCAAGGTTGTAATTGAGTTGAGCCGAGCCAAGTACATCATAGTTCGAACTTGGCTTGTTATAGTTACAAGTTGTTCATGTCTTGAATTGTTTAAATTTTTTAATGTTTGAACTTGATTTATACTTGGTTTATTTATTTCGAGTAAACAAGTATTTAAGTGAGCTAATAAACAAGCAAAAAAATTCAAGCGAATATTTAGATTTTCATATAAAAAATACAATAAATGATTTAACAAATGTGAGCGCACCTATTGATTTATCGATTATGAACTCTATAAAAATAAAAGATAACTCATGAACTGTCATACTATGGAATGTAATCTCTCATATTTTAGGATGATCATACTTTTCCTAATTTGTGCCCAACTCTCAAATTCATATGTAAATGCTGGTTTTCTTATAGTCATAGTGATATGCACTTATCTTTTCCTAGTTTTGTTGGACAATTATATAAATATTTTCTATTGAGTTGTCACATCATCTTTAATCTTAATCATATATAACTTATAATGATTACACTATATTTTCTCAACACCACTTTTAATCGGGCAGGAATTATGAGCAGAGTGGAAAGATGAGATATATAAGAGACTAAAGTTTCATAGATCTTTGCACACCACTATATTGTCGTTGCTTTCGATGCTTGCACGCCTTAGCAACTTAGAGTTTCATATGTTTGGAGCAAAATCTGAAGGCATGAAACTATGAGAGGTCAGAGAGAAAGTGAGGCTCGCCGGAGTTTAAAGTTAATTTTAAGGGGCATTTCATATATGCCACATAAATCTTATGTATTTTTGCATCTAACACCCAAACTTTAATAAAGTATGCAACTAATAATTATATATTAATAAAATAAATATATAACTAATAATCAATTAAAAAATATTATTGATATAATAATATATTACTATTAAATCCATAATTAACTAATTATAGTTAATTAAATTTTATTGAAATAATATATTATTTATGATACAAGTTATCATCAAGCTTAATATTAAGTATTTAACAAGTCACTTATTGAACAACAAACCAGTTCGATCTTGAACATAAATGAATAAATTCAACTATGTTAATGCTTAGCTCATTTAAGCTCAGAGCTTTTAAAAATTATTCAAACTTATTTATTTACTAATTTGAATGAACATGATCAAGTCTTTTAATCAAGCCAAGTTCAAGTTGTTCATCGAGTGCATTGGTTCATTTACAGTCCTACCCGTAGTCTTTTAAACCAAACGCCATATCTATATCTAGGTGGGTTCAGGTTGTGTTGGATTTGAGCAATTGGCCAGTGCTGCTACATAAATTAATTTTTTAAAAAATGAAACATTGAGATGAATAATGGTATTTTTTATGTGATATGAAAGCCTTGGGTGGTATAAATGTAAAAAAAGCAAAAGTTAGCAGTTAGATATGTAAGTAAACACACGAGAATTGGCTGCAAAACATTGATTGTTTTTTGATCGGGTGCAGGTTTTATGTGCTGGGAAGGATTTAGCCACAGAGCAGACAGCCAGCAGAATGGTGAATCTATTACGGCAGCTCCAGCAAACTCTGCCGCCGGCAGTCCTCGCCTCGACCTGGTCCGCCTTGCATCCGCAGCAGCAGCTCGCGCTACAATCCGTCCTGTCGACGTAGTACCTGTTTCGGCGCGGGCACGTATTCTTCGTCGAGGAAAATTGGATCCATATCGTTCAATCGTTTGCTCCCACCCAATATTTTTATGTCAATCATTTCTTTTGCATGGATTGCAGGTGCAATCAGCAGCTGCTCTATTGTGGTGCTCGTTTCAGAGCAGAAGCATGAGAGTCTCTCGTCTCTGGTTGGGGCTTGTGTTGTACCATGTGCATAATAGGGGTGATAGGAAATATCACCTTCTGTCCTAAGCATGCTTAGTGCGAAGGGGAGTTTATTTTTATTTTTATTTTTATTTAAAATAATATTTTTGTTTTATAATTTTTGGTGGATTTGAGATTTTTGCATGTTTATTACTGCTGTTTGGGTGAAGATAGCGGCATTTTTGGCGTATTTTATGTCTTTTTCAGGACCTGAATGTGATTATGATTTGTTAAAAGAATTGTTGGGCTTCTGCAAATGTTTTATGGGATAATTACATGTATGCCACTCGAAACATTACTATTTACAAAATGTAGCATCTCGACCGAGTCTATGTATTTACGCTTGCCATCATCGAATCATTAAGAATATGAGTTGGTGTTTTGTCGTGAATTTTGATATTTTGAGCGAGAATTTGAGAAGTAGACGAAAATGGGTGCTAGATTTGTAAATAATAATAGTTTGGATGCTACGTGCAGTGTGGGGAGGGGGGGAGTTATGTCATCTTGTTTTGGTTTTGAGACGTTTGCATTTTAACACTTTTAAGCTTAAATGTATGCTTGATAAGGTAAATTTTTGCTTTTAAAAATGATAATAGAATTGGTTTTGATGCAATGTTAATGATTTGAGTGTAAGTTTAAAGGGCCGTTTGGGGCAGCTTATAAATGCGGTGGTGTTTGGTTTGCTTGTTTTTGAAAATAATGTCTGTCGTGTTTGGTTTTTTACAATAAACACAGACCGCGGGTTGACCAACATGCTGTGTTTTAGAATAAGCTATTTGTACAGAAATGCACAAGCTGTCTCAAACAGACCTTTAATGTGAGATGAGTAAATACGTAGGAATTGTGTTACACATATAAATGTTTCACTTAGAAAATAAAACCTATATGTAAATTTAAAGCCTCAAAATGTTATGCATGTAAATATGAAAGTTTACGAGTGAGATATGTAAATACATTAGAATTGTGTGCTAGTGTTGTTTTCATTTCCACAAATTAATTCTTTTGATAAAAGAATTCTGAACCTGAAAAGAATCTAAAAGTTTCCATCAACCAAAAGAAAGTTTAAGAAACCAAATCCAACCATAATAAATTAAGCAAAAATACCATTACAAATTACAAATATATGAAATAAGACAATACGATTCACAGAGAACACCACAACAAGCTCAACAATAACATAACCGACAGGCCCAAACTAGCCACAATCCTTACCTGACTCCATGGTCCTCTTCTGCTTCTCCGCCATCATCACAACCCTCAGTCCTCGCGTCCTCATAATCCTTCCCGAGGGCCGCCAGATCCTCCCTCACCTCCGAGAACTCACCATCTTCCATCCATTGTCGACGTACTAGTACACGAATGCTCGCTTCGAATACATGAACTCAAACTTGAGGTTCATGCGAGAGAACACCTTTGTGTTTTTGTTGATCATACATACCACTTGTTGCTGCAACCCTTTACAAGATTGCCACCAGGGACTATCGAAGGCAGCTGGTAGTTTAACCCACACTTGAAACCAATTGGGCACTTGTGAATAAAAATCTCACCAAATCTTAAAGCTCTTTTACATGATTTAGGAAGATTTAAATGCACACCACTCAATTCTTATGTATTTACATATCTCATGTCATGTACACTTAAAAATAGTCTGCACGGATCTCAAAATAATCTAACGTTCCAAATAAGAAGACTAGAATAACCTGTACCACCCTCCATAAAAAAGGGTAAAGATATAATATTGAATTTTCCCTCTTTTATATCTTCTCTAAATAGAGGAACCATTATTTATATTAAAGGGCTCTTTGGCTCTCTTCTCTCAACCCCTCATGTAGGGAGAACTCTCTCCTCTTCCGCTCTTTTGTAATCACCTTTTCTTGAGGAATAAAAGGGGCAAAAAAAAAAAACACCCATCTTTGCCATTACAGGGCAAGATCTCTCTCTCTCTCTCTCTCTCCCTCCCTCCCTCATTGTCTCCCTTGTTTGCTAGGTTCTATCTCATTGGCTGAGGTGAGCGTGGATCGTGCCATTAACAAGAAGAGGAACAACACCGAACAAAAACACTTCAGAGAGACACTCATAGGAAAGAGCATACAAGGTAACTTGCACAACAACACATAATCTCTTCTCCTGTAGATCTGTGCATGCTCTCCATTTCAAGATCTAAAGACTTCCCTTGCTTCTCCCATGGGCAGATCTCTATCTATCGACATCGTTAAATTTATCTTCGAAGCCGAAGCTGAAGTTTTTCTTGACTGCCCACTTCTCAGCCACGTCGATCGTCTCTGAAGGCAGCCTCCTCGCGTCGGCTACCACATAGCACCGGTTGTCCCATATTCACGAGCCGACGACTCCAAGCAACCGATCACACCACCTCTTTGGGAAGATAAGACACTATTGTAGGAGGATGAATGCTAAAAAGACTAAAAAATAAGCACTTGTAAAACTCACTTTCATTTCACTCTTACAATTTTTAATTTATTCTTGATACAAAACTCAAACCAACCACATCTATTTATACAAGTGATAACCCCATTAGGATTGTGCAAACACATTTTAATCCAACAACTACTATTGACTCTCAAGAATATTCTCCTTTTTACTGCTACAAAATTCATTAATTACTTATTTTAGAATTCTCTAGAACACTCCTTTAAAATATATCTCTCTAAAACATTCATCATAAAGTCGGTCTCTAGAATTTCCAGCTGACTATTCTAGATTGTGGGCTCAATTAAAAGCCCAAATTAAATCAAGTTTAATTTTCTTAACATTCCCTCTTAAACTTAATTTGTCATCCTGATCAATTTTTATACTTGAATGACTTGGTGAATATATCAACTATTTGATCATGAGTCTTCACATACTCCATTTGCACATCCTTTCTTATGATGCAGTGATAGGGTCTATCACTATGCTTACTTCAATCATGGTCATACCAAATTTTTGGTTGCAAACTTCTGCTAGCAATCATGCTTTATACTTTTGGATTTCTTTTT
Source organism: Phalaenopsis aphrodite (assembly GCA_003013225.1). Classification (NCBI taxonomy): domain Eukaryota; kingdom Viridiplantae; phylum Streptophyta; class Magnoliopsida; order Asparagales; family Orchidaceae; genus Phalaenopsis; species Phalaenopsis aphrodite. The sequence continues at coordinate 1,184,127 of NEWO01000162.1, read as the reverse complement.
TCACATTCTTCTTTAATTTGTACACTCACTTCATATCAGTTGTCTTGTGTCGATTAAGGACGAGTAACAACCTTAATCGGGATTTTTCTAAAGTAACCCCCAATTGTTTAAGATATAATTAACTATAGCGTTTGCACTTATAGGAAGATGCGAACCCCATAACAAGTATAATAACCTGAATCTCTAGTTGTGGGTTTGCTTTGGTTAGGTTTTCTTTGCGAGTATTCCTCTGAGGTGTCTTAAACCAATACATTTCATAGCTACCTCCGTGAAGTCACTTCACGAAAGCTTCCCCACATGTTTCTTTTGTTTGTCCCCCTTCATTGTAAGCCTCAACCCTCCAATCTCTTCTCTCTCCAGATCATCCACACCATCACAGAGAGAGTTATTCGAGGAGAGGGGCAATACAATGGAAGACAAATTGACGGCTCCACAATAACGACAAGGACGACGACAACGACAATGACGAAGGCGACATCATCTCGCAACCCATGCAGGCGACCGACCATCGCTACAGTAGAGAAAATCTAGGCAAGAACAGAACGCCTGCCTATAAATTTCAATTTTTTGCATCTAGCTTTCTACATAAAAATTTTTTACCATATTTCTCTTCCTTCAGCTCTTCAATTCTTCTGCAGTTCGAAGCAGCCAGTTTTATTTATTTATTTATTTATTTTCAAATATTACAAATTAGTGAATTGTGTGCGGCAAAAATATAATAATATTATTATGATTAATTTGATTAATGCAAAAAAAAAAACAAAATATATTATATGGCATGATTTATTCAGGGCCTCATTTTTATATTAGATAGCTTCCATTAATATATATTTTCCATCCATCACTAATATCAATTAACTATCATTAATCGTTATGTCAGTTTAATATCATAATTTGAGAGTCTTAACTATGTTTAGTCCACTTTTTTTTTAAAAAAATTGTCTCAATCCACTATCAATTTCTAATTATCTTAGAAATTTCATCTTACATGCAGTGAATTAAGGCCCCGTTTGGGGAAGCTTATTTGGTGCGGTACGTTTCAAAACCCGTTTGGGTAAGTTGTGTTTTGACAACTTATTTAAAAAATTGTTTTTTCAAACCGTTGAAATCAGTGTTTTCACCCCATTTCCGGCTAGATGCAGTGGCAGCTAGACAGCTACGGTCTGTCTTTTCCATATATATATAATAATAATCATAGAAATTTTTTGAATAGCAGATTATTTTTCAACAGTTCATTAATGAGCTACAACTGCACAAATAGAAGTAAACATGGAAACTTCGTGAGAAAATTTTGGTAGCCGCTCTTTCTGAATCTTCATCACCTATCAGAGATATTTAATACTTTCGAAGGACTTAAAGTATTATTTATTAAAAAAAAACATAATTTTTAATAATGCTCTAATTCGTTCTATTCATCTAACTACAATATAATATAAAGCTAATTATATATAGATGCAAGAATTTGTTCATAAATTTGGGGGCCTATAATGAAGATATGTATGGTGCATTTAAAGTTTCATATTTACTTACAGAGCAATTTGGGGGCTTTAGACCTATAATGAAAATATGTATTTCACTAGTTTTAAAAAGAGTTTAAATTTGGTATTTTTGATGTGACATTAAGGATTTAAGTGTTGTGTGTATGAATATGCAAGTTTAGGCATGAGATATGTGTATAACTAAAATAAAAGGTTTTCAATATGTATAAATTTATATTTGAAGTTTATTTAGAGCTATGTAATCTATTTGCAATGATTGTTCCATGCACACTTTTATTTCAATAGTTATCATGAATATTATAGGATTTGAAGTGTAACATTTGTTCTGCAAAGATTTTGGTGGAACATTTTTTTGACATACTCAATTCTTAGCACTAAAAGGCAAGATCAGTTTTAGTCAAAGATGGGTCTCGATAGATGTTACATCCATAACCTTATTTTGCCAACCAAAATCCTTTCAAATTTTGTGTCACACTCCATTAGGGCAGTCAAAACGGTTCGTTGTTCGCGAATAGCTCGTGTTCTGCTAGTTCGCTAAGTTAACGAGCCGAACACGAACATATATTTGTTCATTCGTGTTCGGCTCGTTTTGACTCGAAATACTACTAATCAATTATATATATATTTGGCACGGATCATACCTATTTTTATTCAAAGAATTAACTAAGCGATCAAGTAAATAATTTTAATAGTTGAATTACCATAAAACATGTGGATTAATTTATTTCAACCCCTCTTCTATTAAAGGCAAGTCTTCCTCTTTGGATCATCGTAGAGGAAAGTTCCCAAAAAAGAAAAAAAAAGGGAATAAATAAAGCAATTATGCTTGTAAATAGAATCCCTCACCTCTTAATTTTCCTCATTAAATTCGTCATCTTCTTTAATGTGTTCAACTCTTCTGTCGTTTGAAGCAGCGTATCATGGACAAAAAGTCCCACAGCGGATAGTTGTAGGGCTGAAAAACAGTATTTAAGTCCCGGGCTGCCCACCACCCCTAAGAGCTCTTTTGGGAGGTGACAAGTGGTATCAGAGCAGATTACTGTCTGCCAAGTGTCTGGACTCCCCATGGTCCTGTGGGACCCTCGGTGGAGCCGATCCGTGAAGAGGGTGTCAAGTGATTGAGTGGAAGAGAATATCACGAATAAAAAGTCTCACATCGGATAGGTGTAGGGCTAAAAAACAGTATTTAAGTCTTGAGCTGTCCACCACCTCTAAGAGCTCTTTTAGGAGGTGACAAGCGACTTTTCTATTTTTCAAAGTTAACAATGATTAAATTACGTATATTGTTTTTATCTATAATTAAAGGCAATTTTTAGGCTTTTATTAAAGATGAAAATATTAAATTCCTTTTTTTT
>NEWO01000162.1:1121439-1141038 GCA_003013225.1 Phalaenopsis aphrodite | reverse complement strand
GTTAATTTGACTGTAGCTTTGTTGAAATCAGAGTTCCGAATGATTTATAATTTGATTTTGAATATTCTTTGCTCAAAAAATATTTTGAGGTTTATGCTAATTGCCTCAAGATTCGTGCTAAATGACAAAATTTGTTGATGACATATCAATTAGCATAAATTTGAACAAAGTGTACTTGGTATTCTTCATATTTGTTATTTATGCTAAAATTTGTTGGATCATTGTTAAAATTAATTTTAGTTTTGTTCATTCGTCCAAATTAGAACCGAACTCACCAAATTAAAATTTGGGTTTGATTTAGCTTGGTTTGAAAAGTAGTTTGGTCGATTTAATTTTTTGAATTTTATGACTGAAATTAGCAAAATTAGCTAATTCATATGCCAAATTTCGAACTTTTAGTTATTATATTTATGTATGTCAAATATTATGTGCTTGGTTCAATGGGTTTTTCACTTTTATGAGTTATATTTACGGTTGTTTGGATGAGGTAAATATGGTACCTTTTGACAAAGTAAACAATATACTAGGCAAACACTTCATCTCCAATATTCGTGGAAGACATGAATGCTTTTTAGTTACGGATATTCTGGTCCTTTATTTGATCGGATGTTTGTTTGCTGGGGCATTTTTTCTTTAAAGAACATTTGGATGGATCATTTGACTCCTACTCGTAATGGATGAATATAGTAGTTTTAAGCTTTGATATTAATTTTAGAGACGATTTGATTTGGATGTTATATCCAAATTAAAGCTATAAGATTAATGTTGGTCTTTATGGAGATTTTTTCAGGATTATGAGGTGATCTAACAATGTAAATTCCCATTGACGATTGCCTTATCATGCTACTATTGCATGGATATATGTAGAAGCACAAAGTCTGGCATTCTTAATCAATCATAGTCTTTGAGTCGTAAATATTAATATTTATAGAATTTATTAGTATGGTAGTTGTTGGGATCTTGACGTGTTTTCTTTCTTGCTAGTTTGTTTTGACTTTATAATATTAAGCTATATGCCTTTTAGTTGGTTACGTAGGAATGAATAAAACCTTCCTTTTATGAACTTTGATATTGGCAAGTTTTGTTTAGTTGAAAAGCTTGTTGGAAGTTATTTGACTAAAGGTGATTAAAGAGGCAAATTGGTCAAAATTGTGTATGTTGATTTGTATCATAGCTGTATGTTCCGGTGGTTTAAATAGTTACAGTGATTTCAATTTTAACTGTTTTGAAACTCATTAATATATTTAGGTTTTGTTGGTTTTTGGAGTTCTGGATGAAATTGAATTTGTGTTTTTTGATGATCATGATAACTTTTTTGATGATCATGGTAACTAAGGCAAATTATAATATAATCGAAAGAGCTTGTCTTCTGAGGTAGCAGATAGGGATCTGGAGCAGTAATCCTCTTAAGAAGTTGAAGAAGTTCAAGTGCACGTTTTGGTGCATCAGCAAAATTTATAGGAAACATTCTCTCGGACTTACTACTAGTTAACTTCATTCTCAAACTTGAATATTTACGTTTATGGGGAAGGGTGATGATGAAAAATATCATTATTTTCATATTAATATGAATTAAATGTTCTTTCTTCAATGCACATTCATAGAAAATCTGTATATTATTATGATTGAAGTTTATCTTTGCATTCATAAGAATAAGATTGGCTTCCACAGACACATGTGCTTTAGGAGAACTGGTATTCAAATTTTAGTTTTTTATATTCAAATTTTACTCATATTTGTTTTATGGGAAATTGGTATTTTAGTGGCTAATTTTATTGCATCAATTATTCTTTTATTTTATTATTATTATTATTATTATTCTTATTTTGTCTTATTTTCTTATGTTCAATTTGACATGTGAATATGATGCGATGGTGGGTAAATGCGAAGAGTCCATAAATAGTTTTAACACTCAAATCGAAAGTTAGAATTCAAAGAGAAGATTATAATAAAAAAGAAAAAAAAAAGGAAAAACATTTTCTTACGAGGATGTATATATATATATATATATATATATATATATATATATATATATGTGTGTGTGTGTGTGTGTGTGTGTGTGTGTGTGTGTGTGTGTGTATGTATATTAATTTGCGTATAATGCATGTTTCCATGGCTTTGTTTCAATTCCCTAATAAAGAATTAGATAAATTATTCTCTTTTCTAAACTCCCTTTCAAAATGAAAAAAAAAATCTTTCCTTTTCTTTTTCTTCTTACACTTCACATCAAAGTGTAGTAGGGTATTTTGTTGATTTAAAAAATCTTTTAAAAAATTATGGAGCACTAATTTTGTAGGCTATATGAAGTTATATGAAACTCCCTTTAATTAGGTGTGTGCGAGCTGGCTTAAACTCAACTCACTAAAAAACTTGCAACTCGAACTCATCAACCTGTGATATTGAGTTTGATGTCAATTATAGTTCATATTTTATGAGTTTGAGCTCAAGCTGTAGCTAGCTTGGCTCCTTGGCTTGCTAATGAACTCGATTAGAATAAATGGTTAAACCAAAACACCCTTCTATTTTTGTTAGGTTAATCCTAACTTTCTAGCTATCATAACTCTCTAGGAAGTTGGTTCCCTTGATGGCTTACCAACAAACTCTTTCCATGACTTGCTCTTCTTTTGACTCTAGCTATTCGTCTTGTTATTCTCTTTTCCAGCTAGCTTCTGAGGCAACTTCCTCTTTTTTTGTCAAGTTTGTCTCATTGATTATTCTCCAACGAGCTTCTTTTATGCTTTGTCTTACTCTTTAGTTGTAGGTCTTGTCAGTATTTTCTATGGTGAACTTATGTCGCGACTTCCTCTCAGTTTGAGCTCGAGTTTGAGAATAAATGGACTAACTAAGCTCAAGCGCATGTTTGAGCTTGAGTTCAAACAAAGTTTTTGATAGGCAGATGATGCTGAGTTCATTATGACTCGAGCTTGGATTGACCATTTACATCCCTTTCCTCTAGTGGTGCTGTTTCGACCAATTTCTTCTTTCTTTGTTTCTTAGCATTTGCATGTTGACCTCTATTTGAAATTGCACATATGAGATGCACCTCCTCAATCTTTTTTATAAAAGATCATATTGAGGCCTCACTTAAATATGTTGAGGCTATCTATATTTTTTTTTTTCAAAAATTAAAGAATTATATCAAAATACCTCACTTATTAAATCTCAAGTCGCATACACTAAATAACAAAAAATAAAAAGCAGTTTCTATTAAAATTTATGTAGTTGAAATTCTAAAATTAAGATTTTTGTTTACTATTATTTATTTTGAAAGAGGAATTGGACTGAGATTAAAAATGATGAGAAATAAGAGAATATAGATATAACTAAGGATAAGGCTGATAGAAAGCAACTTGTTTTGTTGATAATTTTAATAAAGACCCTTTTGGTGCTGTTATTAATTGATGTTTTTAATTTAAAAGTTCTGATATTGATGATTTATTGTGTTCATACTTAAGTAGAGGATAGTATAAGGGTAGAGAAAGACCTATTGTAAACCTATTTTGATTGTTATATTATAATATATTTTGATATCTAAATTTTTTTTTTGGTATCTTAATGTTTGTGTAATACATCTTATTGCATGATTTAATTTTAGTATGCTAACATTTTTTTTCTTTTTACTTTTGCCCGATTTGTGACTTTTTTACTTCGTTAAAATGTTGATATGTTACTTTTTAATGTGGTAATGTATTAGAATGTTAATACATTGTAACTGATTTCATACTTTGAAGTTTATATAACACAACTTATTCTTTTACCTAATTTATGAATTTTGGTCTTATTCCTCAAAATGCCTTTGATGGCTATTTGTGTCATCTCATGGATTGAGAATATCTCAGTACTTGATTGCGCAATTTTAATTCTTGTTGCTAATTTATCTTTTTCTTTCTTATTTTGTAACTATCTTTTTACTTGATTAGTCACTATAGCTACCAGAAGTGAAAATGAAAATTGCTTCATCTTTACTAAATTGCCCTTCTAGTGCAAGCATGTACACACTAATATAGGAATACGTAAACATAGGAAGAATAAATATAGCACTAAGAATACTCGTACATTAAATTGTTGATGTAATAATTTAGATATTGAAGCAAAAGCTTCATACATTTCTTTTGGAAGAAAACTGATATAAGAAATCATAGGGTAAAATAAGAATTTTTATGGTAAAACTTCAGGCTAAACACCTCATTGCAGTCCTTCTGTGGTCATTTTGCAATGATATATTTCACATTTAGGTTGACCTCAAGATAACACTGACTTGCGTGGGGAGTGCTGTTTTTTTCTTAAGAAGTTTGCACTTATTGTATAAAAGAATTACATATTTGTACTGTTGTCATTAGAGCTTTATTTATATCAAACATTTATTTGATTCAATCTACTTGATTTCCGTGCAGTGTAAGTTCGCTATAAGTTTTAGATTTTTTTTCTCATTTCATTTGTGCATTCTCATATGAATTTTTAGGTTCCCATGTGATTCAAGATCTCCGTTGAGTTCAGATATTTTTCTTGAATCGCCATTCTATTTGTTTTGTTGTATTATAATTTTTGAAATAATTAACATCAAACTAAAATTAATAAGATGAATTATTCAATCGTAATTTTTTTATCAAAAATAATGTGAGTTGAATCTTATTACAACAAAATTAAACATATAGACATTGAAAAATTCAAAAAATTACAGATAATTCTAAACATATTTGAAATTTACTTAACATTCCATTGTCAGCTTCCAAAGTTGATTTTCCACATAATAAATTATTGTAATAAATAAATGGCAATACAAGCCATTTTTTCCATTTCATTTTCATGAAGGTCTTTGAAGCTTTTTGTCGATATTGATGTATTTTATTTGATATCTCATTCAAAAGATCGACCACAAGGCAGTGAGTCGTCTCTTCACGTAGTGACTCTAATCCCACGATATATTTGGAAAAATTGTGCCCTCAACTTGAAGCTATCTGGAGATAATGTAAACAAATATTAATTCTTTCTTGAATCAACATCTCCTTCTATAGTGTTTATCTGTTTGTATTAAGGCTGTAAACGAGCGAAGCTGAAGCGAGCTTAGGCTTGGCTTGTTTGAAACTGCTCGTGTTCGAAATCAGCTCGTGAACGTGTGTTTGTGTTCGACTCGATTTAAATATTCGTGTTCGTGTTCAACACGAATTTTGCTCGTTAAAATAAAATTGAAAAAAAAATAAATATAGTGTTAGATTCAAACCTGGACCAAATGTATGCACTAACCGCATTACCACACAAGATGTTACGATTTAAACTTAATATATATATATATATATATATATATATATATATATATATATATATATATATATATATATATTCAATATTATGTAAATAATATGTTTAATATATTATTATGTTTTTATTTCGAGCTAAAACGAGTTCGTGTTAGGCTCGTTTATAGTTCGAGCTTTAAAAACTTGTTCGTATTCGACTCGTTTACTTAACGAGTGAGTCGAACAGGAGTTGTTCGCGAACAACGAGCTTTTTTTACAGCCTTAGTATTAATGAGCATTATTTAATAACATATACCTATAATATAAATGAATATTGGGAATTGTATTATTAAAATTTAATAAATTTTATCGCTTACCAATCCAAAAAGGAAGAGAGCATTGCAATTTTCACTATCAACACAACGCTGAAGAAATCTTAAATATCCTCCCTTTTCATGCCAATCCATGCTCGAATCTTCAGTGGTCATATTTTTTCCTATTCTTTTTGATGAACTTGTTGCACGAAAATTCTTGCATAACAAAATCAATATTGTGATTAATTATATCATGTATATGAATGAAAAAACAAAGCGAATTAGTAAAAATGATAATTTTATAATAAATATTACTTAAATTTTCCAAAAATTTTCAATATCTTTGATAGGTGTTGGAGAGACAAAGATAGTTTCTAAATATATTTCCTCCAAAAGGTCAAGTGGAAGTGAATAAATGCGAGGCTCGATTGTTGTTTTCTTGAAATTCTTGTTTTTCATATTTACTCCAATTTTTTTGATTAAAATCTTGTTATTTTTAGAAAATGAAGACGAAATTATAAGGTTAATGTAGAATTGCAACAAAATAATAATGTAATATATAATAATGATTTATCAAACAATAACTAATCTCATAATAAGATAATTTAGCAAGCATTTCAAAGTATAGAGAATTTAATTTGTTTAAAATTAAAATCAATTATATTAATTATTGCTCTTAATTAGCATGCGATGATTTATTTTGTTTTGTGAAATGAATAAATAAAATAATATTTTAATTAATGATTTAGTTTTCATCATATTCACTTTTTATTTATGTTAAGATAACTAATGAATTATAAGTAACATATTAGGTCATCTTTTGATAAAATTTAAAAATGAAATATTATAGTCGGTGCATCATTATTTTCTTATATATATATATATATATGTATGTATGTATGTATGAGTGTGTGTGTGCAATGTTAAATAATCATGATATTATTTATCAAAACAAAACTCTAATCATAGTTTGGCTATGAATTTGTGATATGAATTTTTGGAATACTAAATTCTTATTTAAATAAAAGAATAAATTGAAGGCTAAATATGTCAGTTAGGAATCTCAATATAGAGATAATATATATGAAAGAAATTTTAGCTATGATATATTATTATTATTTTTTTATAATTATATTACATACATAAGATAGTTTATTTGATTAATGATATTATTTTTTTTCCAATTGAAACATGAAAATAAATATCTTACCATAAATATAAGCTAATCCAAGATATAATGTAACAAAAATGTACACTAAATATAACAATTATATATAAAAATTGTCAAAATCTTACTAGAGCTTAAGTTGAATATGTTTTAGAGTATTTATAGTAATATTTCATATAAGTATTATATGAGTTTATTTTGGTAGCTACTATTCAAATAAATATATATGATATTTTTATCATTAAATAAATAAATTAAACACTGAAATACATTCACTTTTAATAATCATGACCATCAAAGTAATAAAAAAATTATTTAATACATTAAATTGTGGCTGAGTTTAGCGTTTAATTTTTTTTAGAATACAATAATATAATAGGATAAAATATAATGATAAAAAAGCTTACGATTCATAATATTGGTTCATAATGCGAACCCAATTATCATAAATTTGAAATAATCTACAATTTTTTTGTATTAAAACTATATCTTTATGTTATTTTGGGGTACTCATTTATTTTTTTTTAAAATAAAAAATGTAAATTAAAAATAAAACCCTCGACCAAACTCATTTTTGGATTGGTTTTCTACATTATTGTTAAAAACAATTGCAACCTATATGTATTTTTAATCGTTCGTAGCACACAAAACATTACCTTTTTTTTTCAAGATTATTATTGTCCTTTATTTACTGACCATTTAAATATGTGTGACTTTGGAGAAAATATTATGTCTGATTCATCATATATGCGGTTGAAAGCATGAATCGCACCACATCGTCCGACGTACAGTTTGGTGTGATAAACGCAAGCGTTCCCACGTCCAGACAACAAATGTAATATTTTCTCTTCGCTTTAACCTAGAATAGAATCATCAACTATCTTATTGGATTTGCCATAATTGACTTGTTTATGAAATAAAAATGTTATAAAGTTTTTCTTTTAACGGGAATAAACTATATATTTTGTTTTTATCTATTCTTAAAGGCAATAATAAACTATATATTTCATTTTTATCTATCTTTTAAAGACAATTTTTTAGGCTTTTATTTAAGATGAAAACAAATATTTATTGTTTTATGCAGTAAACAATATGAAAATTATTTTTGAGATTAATGAGAAGGTTAGATGCATCCATTTATAAGTAGAAATAAGAATAAATAAATAAAATAAATTTGTTCATTAATAATAACTTATGAAATTAATATAATTGAGATTACATTTATACTGTCAAAATCATTTATATCATATATCTCCCACAAAACACTTCTATTTAATTTTTTGTGCATTTTCGTTCGATACAATAACGTACCCATTGTCATAAATTTGAAAATATGAATGATTATATTTTCATGATACATTGAAATCACACCATAAAAAATGTTTTTCCATCGCATTAATAAAACTAAATAAAATAAAATTATATTATTATCTGTGCAGAATTCTCAAATCTGTATTATCTGGAAAAAAAATTTAGAAAAGAGAAATATATGGCTGCTTCAAATTACAGAAGAGTTGAAGAACATATTCGAGAGAAATATAGTGAAGCTTAAGAATTTATTGGGACACCAACATGAAGAAGTCGTTCTCTTCTTCTCGAGCTTCTCTTTACGACCATAAATTTTTTTTTTTTTTTTTGGAGAATTATATCCTCACGTAACATTAAATTGTGTGGCGGCTCATTCAGATAATGATTTTTTATAGAATAAGTTTCTAAATAAAGAGAGATTGCAGTAAATTAAAGATTTATTTATGGAAGCTAAATCTTTTGGTCAATATAGAATTGTTGTTAGACTTTCCTAAGAGAATGAATAATTAATTTATTTGATTAATTTTAAGGTAATTGAAATAAAAATTTTTATTAATTAGTTATACATTATAAATATATTTGAATTAGTGAAAATAGTTTCGTTATAATATGATATGTGTGTTTATTATGTTAATTGTATTTTTAAAATTAATCTATTGAATAAAACTCTCATTAAATTTAATTAAAATAAATTTTGTAATAATTAAAATTTTAAAAATAAATATATTATATATTATTATTTCAGAAATTTATAATTTTTTAAATAATAATATATAATATATTTATTTTTAAAAATTTAATTATTATGAAATTTATTTTACCTAAATTTTAATTAGAGAGTGATTCAATAAATTATTTTTAAAAAAATGATTAACATAATAAACACACTCGTCATATTATAAGGAAATAATTTTCAATAATTCAAATATATTTCTAACGTATAACTGATTAATAAAAAGTTTTATTTCATTTGCCTTAATGTAAATCTAATAAATTTGTTGTCTATTCTCTTAAAAAATCATAATAGCCTATTTTAGATTAACCAAAAAGTTTTGCTTCCATGAATGAACCCTTAATTTATTGCATTCTCTCAATATTTAGAAACATATTCTATAATAAAACGTTATTAGAATGAGTCACCACACAATTTAAGGCAACTTGCGGCTATAATTTCCCCCAAAAAAAGAAAAATTATGGTCGTAGAGGGAAGCTCGGCAAGAAGAGAAGACTTCCCCATGTTGCTGTGCCTATAAATTCTTAAGTTTCACCATTTTTCTCTCGCATATGTTCTTCAACTCTTATGCAGTTCGAAATAACCATATATTTATCTTTTCCAATTTTTTTTTTCCAGAGATTACATATTTTTGAATTCTTCACAGGCAATAATATAATTTTATTATTATTTTTAGTTTCATTAATGCAATGAAAAAATGTTTTGTATGACATGATTTCTAAATATCAAATTTATTTTCTCACATTAATGTTTTTGTCTTTCATATTTTCATAAGTTATTATTAACGATCAAATTTATTTTATTTATTTTTGCTTATAATTGGATACCTCTAATTTTATGGTTAATTTCAAATTTAATTTTTTGTCAAATTTTTTTTAACTCTTCATAATGTTTACTGCATTAAAAAAAAGAAATTATATTTTTTCATCTGAAATAAAAGTCTCAAAAATTACCTTTTAAAGTAGATAAAAACAAAATGCATAGTTTATTATTGTTAAAAGAAGAACTTTATAGCATCTTATTTGACAAACAAGTCTATTATGACAAATATAATTATATTGATGACGATTATATTGTAGGATGATATTACATTTGCTATTTGGACTTGCAAATGATTGTGTGTATCACACCACGTTGTACATCCGACGTCGTGGTGCGATACATGTTTTCAACAACACATCTGATGAACTGGACGTAATATTTTCTACAATATAAATCATATGCATATTTAGATGATTAGTAGTTGAAAGAAAAAACATTAACCTTGAGAAAAGGTAATTTTTTGTGTTCTAGAAACGATTAATAATATATACAGATTGCTCATTATTTTGAATAATTAAACAGAAAGATTAATTCATAAAATGAGCTTGGTCGAGGGTTTTACTTTTTAATTAATAANTTATTGACCCTGTCAGATATTGTGATATAATGTTTATTTTTTCTTTTATCTCAAAAAATTGATTCGATTTATGTTAAAGTCCATATCTTTGCAGCAGTTGAATGCAAAACATTTGAAAATATTAATAAATAGTTATTGATGCTTGGTGAGCAGCATGGGTTATTCAAATTTTCCTTTAAGAGTTCTGAAATTACCTTCACTCTATAAGTTTGCTAATGAGAAGTCCCAAAAGGCATGCTTGCAAAGGACCATCTCTCATTAAGTTGAAGTGTGATCCTATCGAGGTAATTAAGTAAGCTTTGTGTAATCTTACCTTATATATCCCTTGCTTTCTTTTTTATTGACTTTCAAGTCAGTTGGTAAATTAATAGTGAAGCAGTTTATTTTTTTTTTCAAATTTAAATTATTATTATAAAATTGATGTTTTCATTAGTGAATGTGGCGCTGATCACGTCTAATTGGCTTATGAATGTGTTATCATTTCCGCTTGCTTCTTTCCATACCATGAATTAGATATTGTTGGGTGTTAGTGGAGTTGGACAACTTCTTAAATATGTGGAGGGAAAGTGCAGGTAGGAATTGATATGCTTTTATATAATAGTATACGCTTTATCTTTTCACATTATTGTATGAGCAAAACTTTCGAAGTCCCATGAACCAGTTGGTAGATAGTTAGTTGCTATTTATTTATTCAATTTGTTAACTAGCTCTTTTGTTCTTGGCTCTTGTGGATTTTAATTTGCATCAACTTATTTGCTAATTAGCTGTTGTGTAGCCTATTCAAGAACTACAAGCTCCGTTACTCGCATCACTTCAACCTCGCAGCAATGGGAGACAGTTCTACGATTGTCGCAGGGGCGTTTCAACTCGTTGCGGTTGCTTCCGTTGGGCCTACAGTTCGACATATTAGACTGCCAACAGTGATCGAGCGTTTAAACTCGTTGCGGTTTTGATATAGTCAGAGTTTTAAATTGAATATTCTAATATTTCTTATTGTAATTGTGATTATATTTATCTTTATTTTATTTATTCTAATACTCACGAAAGTGTGAGCACTTTATATTATCTTTTTGAACTGATCTGTAATGATTTGTAGGTTCTGTTGGATCTTTAATTATGTGTTCATACAATTCTGTTGCAAAAAATTTAACTAAACAGGGGCAAAATATTCATTTATCCAACACCTGTCAATAAGTTTTTCTGAATAAGTTGTCACAAACAGCAAACCAGTTTTATCTGATAATCTGCAGATTATTATATTATCGAAATAATCTGCTTATCAGCAGATTATAAATAATCAAGACCTGCCCCAAATTCACTTAATACAAATCTATTTATGTTAAATATAAACACCACTTATGGATAAGAGGGAGAGAGAGGGAGGGGAGGAAACAGAGAAATTTTCTGTTCGATTCTTCCCCCATATACCCTTGAGGCGATCTTCAATCCGTCCTTGTGGTGATCTTCCCGTCTCCTCTTGTTTCTCTTCCCCTTCTCCTTTCTAACTTCGTTACTCTGTCGCGGATCTTTCGTGGAGCCGCTGACCTGCTTTCAATTGGTGGTCGCCGGACTAGTGAAAGCACTAAAATCACCGCAGTGTCCTCTTTGGATCGAGCTTTCTTTTCTTGTGGAGCTATGATCTCTTGAGTTTTCTTCCATTTGAGCTTTTTGGTTGTGCGTTGTGTTTTCTAGGGTTATGAAACGTGTTTGGTAATAGTATTGTAATTAGATGTTTTGTTCGTGTTAGCATTGATAGTGAGTGAATTTGTGCTGGTTTATCTCTGGTAGCTTGTGATCCGTCTTTGGAGAGGTATCGGGTAAATTGGATTTTTATCATGTCTTTGACTTTTGATCGAGGTTTGTATTTTTCTTTGAGGGGAACTGATGCTTTTTGTTAATTTTTGGGCTGTTGCTTAATTTCATGATATATTTGTTTTGAAGGGTGATTTTGGGGAAGGGATTGCAAAATTGTGTGTCGTATGCTAATTTTGTGTTGCTTTATGTATGCTATTTGAGAAATTCATTGTTGCGGGTTTAGTTGTAAATAGGAGCTTCCTTTTATTGGTTTTTAGGTTTTTGAGCAGCGTTTTAGATTTAGCGGGCACTCTTCACTTTCATGTGGAGGTTAGATTGGGTAATAGCTTTTTTTCTTTAGCTTATCCTAGTTTCAGGAGCTATTTGATTCAGTTTTATCATTATTTCAACGTTATCAAGATTTTAGTTTTGTTTGAAAAATGATTTTTGTTTGGTTCAGTGATATTTATCAAATTTTATGTGATATGTTTATTTTTAAGATAAATTACTGTTTAGATGTGCATATTTTGGGTATTATCTAGTTTGCACATTTGTGCATTCCTTAAATGGCACATGTTAATGAATTAGTCAAATAACCTTTTGATCCTTTCTTTCATTTTTTTTTTCTGAGGTTGAGGCTATCATGTTATTAGCAGGGGTGTGCATTGTTTGTATGAAACTTAAAAACTGAACTGAACTTATTTTATTTAGTTGGTTTTGTTTAGTTTTTATGAGTATGGTTTTGGTTAATGATTATAAAATTAACCTTTTTTTTTGTTTTTTGTTATTGATTTGGTTTTAGTTTTTACAAATTGATGAAGGTTAAAATCTATTGTTTATTGTTTTCAAATATTTAGTAANTCATTATATAGGACATTTTTATTTTTTTACAACTCTACATTAATCTTATAATTTGTTTTCATTTTCTGAAAATAGCAAGATTTTAATCAATAAAATTGGAGCAAACATGAAAAATAAGAATTTTAAGAAAGCAACAAGTCACGCATTTGTTCACTTCCACCATACTTTTTTGGAGGAAATTTTCTTAGCAACTATTTTTACGTTTCTATCACCTATCAGAGATATTAGAGATTTTCGAAAAATGCAAGTATTATTTATTTTCAAATTATCATTTTTACTAATTTATTTTATTTTTTCTTTCATATAACCATGATAAAATTAATCATAATATTGATTTTTCTATAGATGTAAGACTTTTTGTTCAACATGTTCATCCAAAAGATTAGGAAAATACATGACCCTTGAAGATTGGAACATGAATTGACATGAAAAACATGGATATTTAAGATTTCTTTGGATTTGTGCAGATAATGAAAATTGTAATGTTTTTTCTTGCTTGGATTGGTACGCAATAAACATTTATTAAATTTTAATAAAATAGTTTTCAACATTCATTTATACTATAGTTATATGTTATAAAATAATGCTTATTAATACAAATATCTAAACATTGTAGTTGTTGATTCGAGAAAGAGTTGATATTGGATTACATTATCTCCAAATAGCTTCTAGTCGATGACACATATTATCCAAATATATCGCGGGATTAGTACGTGAAGAGTCAACTCGGTGGCATGGTGTTGATCTTTTGAATGAGATATCAAATAAAATACATTAATGTTAACAAGAAACTCCAAAGATTTTGATGAAAAAGAAATGAAAAAAATGGTTTGCAATGTCATGTGTTTATTTCGACAATTTGTTATGTGAAAAATTGTCTTTGAAAGCTAATAATAGATGGTTAAGTGAAGACCAGGTGAAAAGAATATTTTGTAGTGATATTTGCAACTGTGCACATGAATATAACACGTTTGTCAATATGAGATATTTATCAATATCTTAGAAGCAGGGGCTCAAATCAACAGCATCAAGAATAGAAATAAAAGTCTGAACCATTTGGTCAAAGCTCAACTTAAACATGTCTTTTGGTTATGTTTTTTTATTATTATTTTTTTTGTAAAGTAAATTATCATATACTTTCATTTGATTATTTGGTTGTTTATGTTCCTAAAAGCAATAAAATTTTATTTTATCTATTTTATTATTTTTTATTTTTTTCATGCCTAACTTGAAATTATATTAATAGAACTTATCATGTGAAATTTGACTTTAGATCATATTATTACAACTTAAATCTTTGCATATATTTGATTAAAAGTTGGAATAATCATGTGATGAATTTTAAAGAAATAATTAATTGATCCAATAAATTTCAAAAATATTTTCTAAATTTTTTTAAAATTTTCAATGTCTATATGTTTAATTTTGTTGTAATAAGATGCAACACACATTATTTTTGATAAAAAAGTTACGATTGAATAATTCATTTTATTAATTTGAGTTTGATATTAATTATTTCCTTCAAGAATAATTTTATGCAATATATTTTTTTTATAATATGATGAATTTGATTAATAAGTTAATCGTTTTTTATCCATTAGTTTCTAAATGGATAAGTAGAGAAAGTTAATCTATTAAACCAAACTCTCATTTAAATTCATACCAGAAAATAACATATAACGGAACACACAGATTTACGTGGTTTGACAAATTGCCTACGTCCACAAAGTTTCAGAGGATTTTACTACTTGATGAATTTACACCAGTCGATTGTCTCGACTTACAAGAGCGAACTCTTTCTCTCATTTTCTGTTTTTATCTCTCTACACCGAGATACACCAAAGAGGATAAACGTACAAGAGAAATAAACCTAATTTCTCTTTTGCCACAAGCCACCAAGAAGAAGTCAAGGGAGAACAATCTTCTTCTTTCTTTCTTCTTCTTTTTGCCAAGCACACTCACACGCTGCTTGCACTTCTCTTCCTCTTTTCCTTGGAAACAAAAAAATCACCGAAGAACACAAAAGGTGTTGTGCTAAGCTGAAGGAGAGTCGCTCCTTTTATCACGAAGAGGAGGTGAGAACCGTTATGGAGTGGCAGGAGACGTGAACCGTCACGATGTTTCGTGAGGCGGGATGCAGCGAAGGCAGGAGCAGTTCCCCATTCGCGAATCGGATGGCGAGAGGCGAAGCGAAGCATCGCTTCGCTGGAGCAGGGGGACGGGAGCGGGATCGGGCTCCAACCAATAAATCTCTCAATTTGAAACCGATACACAGGCTACAACGTTTTCTTCCTCGAATTGATATCCTCCATCACCCTTTTTTTCAAACATGAATCATCCACTTCTGCAACTCAAAGCCCTTGTCTTTAAGCTAGAAAAACAACTGAAGCTGCACATAAATTCAGTTTCTCAAGAGTAACACCCTTAGTCAACATATCAACTGGGTCCACATTGCCTTGCACCACTAAGTTATTTCCTGGCTTACTATTTTTTCTGCTTACAACTATCACTGCATGGGCAATATCCCGTCTCTGCTGAAAGCCTTTTTGATAGCACATGTTAATGAATTGTTCAAATAACCTTTTGATCCTTTCTTTCATTATTTTTAAGGTTGAGGCTATCATGTTATTAGCAGGGGTGTGCATTGTTTGTATGAAACTTAAAAACTAAACTGAACTTATTTTATTTAGTTGGTTTTGTTTAGTTTTTATGAGTATGGGTTTGGTCATTGATTATAAAATTGAATTTTTTGTTTTGTTTTTTGTTATTGATTTGGTTTTAGTTTTTACAAATTGATGAAGGTAAAAATCTATTGTTTATTCTTTTCAAATATTAAGTTAGTAAAAGCAACATAAAAATTAGCATGGATATTATTAATTGTGCATGCCAACAAGGAAAAAATTCGAACCATTCCATCGGACAATACGAAGGGATTCCCTTTATCGAACGACGTTCAGTGGACATTTGAGTTCCTTAAAAATATCAGAATTGAGTGATATTAGGCTCATTGGATTCGTTTCATCAAGACGCTTGATCCAACTATAAGCTTGCCAGATTTAAATTTGTTTGAAATTCCAATTAGCCACCCAAAACTTTTAAAAGTAATATGGGCTTGATTTTACTTGGATTGAGTTAATTTTGATGTCTTTGGGTTTGTCTCGTCGAGGAAGTTAATTTGACTACTGGTTTGTTAAAATCAGAGTTCTGAATGATTTTTAATTTGATTTTGAATATTCTTTGCTCAAAAAATATTTCGAGGTTCATGCTAATTGCCTCAAGATTCATGCTAAATGACAAAATTTGTTGGTGACATATCAATTCGTATAAATTTTAACAAAGAGTACTTGGTATTCTTATTCATATATGTTATTTATGCTAAAATTTGTTAGATCATTGTTAAAATTAGTTTTAGTTTTGTTCATTTGGCCAAATAAGAACAGAACTCACCAAATTAAAGTTTAGGTTTGATTTAGCTTGGTTTGAAAGTAGTGTGGTCGATTTAATTATTTGAATTTTATGACTGAAATTAGCAAAGTTAGCTAACTCATATGCCAAATTTCAAACTTTTAGTTATTATATCTATGCATGTCAAATATTATGTGCTTGGTTCAGTGTTATTTGCCAAATGATATGTTTTTTTTAACATTCAATTATTTGGCATTAGATTTCACTATATTTGGGTGATGTCTATGTTTCAGCTAAGTAGAAATGAAATTTCTTATTTAAAGATGCTGGTGAATAAAAAAACTATCTTGTGATAATATATTATCATTACGTGGAAGATGATAGCAGACTATGTGGCCTCTTAACGTTTCTCCTTTTTTTTTTTTTTTTTTTTTTGTCCTTTCTTTTTGTTTGCTTTTTTTTTTTGATAATGGTTTGTTATTTTTTTTTATTTCTTTGTTTGTATGCACGTACGTTTTTTTTCATTTAGGTAAGGTCCTAATGCCACCATGACATCAAAGATACTTGTTAGCTGGTTAGAAAATTTAGAAACCTCATGAAGAATATCAAGTTGTGCTTACTTCTTCTCAGAAAAAGCTGTCTCGACCTCCGTTGATGACCATTAATCATCCATAAAGTCTGGCTTACCACTACTATGGTTTTAATACCATGTTGTTGCACCATCAATGGCATTTTTTTATACTTTTGTGATGGGATAATCATTTTCTTCATCTCTTTTCATTTATTTTTTCTCAAAATTTTCATTCTTATCTGTAAATTGTTATTTACCTCCTCAGCCAAAATTAAATTACGAATATCGCCATATTTCAGTTTAGATTTACTTGTAGAACTGCTAAATGCTATCCTCATGGCTTTCCAACTATTTGACAATTAAACCAACAAGATCAGTGCACGTATTTCATCATCAAAATCAATTTCAACAGACGATAATTAATTTGTGATAGTATTGAACTCATTCAGGTTTTGGTTATTTGCCGATGGCTTTTCATACATACCTGATAGAACTGTCATGAGATCTGCAGTCGTCATTTCCTTGATAACGTTGTGTGCAACGAACTTTGATAGGGTCAATCGAATAACCCTCAGAACTTGTCGATCCAACAAATTTCATTCAGTCTCATCCATTCTTTCCTGTCTTTTTCCCAATACCGGAAGATAAAGTTTCTTCTTATAAAGGTAGTCCTCTATCTGCATCTTCCAGTAACCAAAATTTGTGTCATCGAACTTCTCGATCCCTGAAATCTTCACTTCATTGATAACCATCATTCTTCCTCAGATCCAAAACCACAGGCTCTGCTACCAGTTGTTGTGGTATATATGAAATAAAATAGAATGATCGACGATCAAGCGAAACAATTGAATGAGAAAATTCACACCGGAAAAGAGCACAGTGGAACACACAGATTTACGTGGTTCGACAAATTGCCTACGTCCACGGGGCTGTAGAAATAATCACCTAATATTTACATGAAACTGGCATAGTTCGAGAATTTATATAAGTGTCCAAATAGTGCTCCTGTTTTTTAAATCAGGGTTGAAATATTCCTCATAAAATAATATTAAAGCTCAATTTGAAAATAATCAAATATTATTTTAACACTTCTATAAATTATGTGGCTAAAACCATCCAATGTTAATAGTAAAAAATACTCGTAAACTATTTTAAACAATTTACTCAATTTATGAATTATGCTAATTAATATGTATTCATGCATACCTATAAGTAGCATTGTTAACAAGTCAATTTTTAGCCGAGTTAGGGCCAGCTCGAATAAATTGAGTTTGGATCGAAATTGACTAGTGACTCAATAATAATCGAGTTCAATCAAGCTCGAAATTAGAAGAATCGGGCTCGAAGTTGAGTTTACTTGGATCCGTTTCAGCTGGATGTGTTCAGTCGTGCGGACCTTCATCAACTCATCATTAAAATGAGAGTTCTAGGTTCGAGGCGGTGTTTGATAGCCTATTAATAAGTGAATTTAAAAATAAATTTAGTTTAAATTCAATCAAACATTGAAAAACTGATTCTTAAATCCAACGCTCCCTCTAACTTTGAATTATTAAGTGCTTGTTTGGGGCAGCTTATATGCGCGGTGGGCGTTTTAAAAACGCCGAGCATTTGTTTGTTTCGCGCTTAAGGATCGTGATACGAAATCCTTCATTATTCTCGGTTGCGCTTCGGACCCGACATTCTACGTTTCGTTCGAGCATATTACCCTCCAACCCCTCATCCCCTCGTCCCCGATCCCGCCCCAACCTGCGTTTCACGATCTCTGCCTTGGTCGCGGTCCAAGGCAGAGAGGAAGATGAAAGGATCCAGGTAATACGCGATTTTCTCGCAACCTTAAGGATCCTCTGCGCTCGAAGCTCTCCAACCACAGTACCCTTGGCAGACGAAAGGCTCCAGGTAAGAGGATCGAAGCTCTTCTTCAGTCTTTCTCTTCTCAACACCTTCCCCGTCCACTGTAAGCATTTTTTTTTTTCCTTCTGGCTTAGACGAAAGGCTCCAGGGAGTAAGAGGATCGAAGATCTCCTTCAACCCTTCTCTTCTCAACACCTTCCCCGTCCACTGTAAGCATTTTTTGGCCTCCTGTTCACACTAAGCATTATTTGGTGAATTTTCACCTAAAATAGAGCAAGAAAAAGTTGTCTTGATTTATGTTTTCTGGATAATTTTTTATTTTTTTTGGATTTGAGGTTTGCTCTATAACATAGTGATTACTTTTGGATTTGAGATTTGCTCTATTTTATAGTTCAAGAGATTGATTATTAGAAACATGATTGTGAAATCCATTTTTCTATGCTAGGTCTGCTTATTCAGTTCCGCTGATTGAATTATTTGGCCTCCATACTAGTATATAAATTTTTAAACTGCTTTGTTCGGTTGGCTGAGTTCTTCCCCTCTATTGATGTCATCTTTGCATATTTTGTTGATTTTTCTTGCCTAGAATGACAAGGATATTACTTCTTCTAGTATTGCTTAGGTTGCAAGGCTGCTGGATTATATGGATATGAATTAAAAATGATTGTAAAGCATAGCTTTAACATTTTAGATGGTACATAGAAAGAACAAATAAGGATTCTTAATGCTATCCCAAAGAGTTGGGTTGAGGCTAATGCTAATGATGGTGATTATGATAAAGTGTTTTTAGGGAAATTATTTGATTAAAAACATTTTCAATAGAATTTTGAAAATTAAGTGGATTTGAAATGATTGGAGAAGTTGCTTTGTATTAATATTTAAAAATAATGGTAATGTTAAAGACTGCGCTAACTATGAAGAAATCAAGTTTTTGAGTCATAGATTAAAGTTTTGAGAG
>NEWO01000162.1:1098851-1111398 GCA_003013225.1 Phalaenopsis aphrodite | reverse complement strand
TATAAGTTGTTGCAGTTTTTGATTGCATGTAAGGTCCATTTCACTAAATAATTAAAATATAAATATGTCTGTCTACATATATTTATTATAAGTTAGGTTAAAAAGGTTTTTAGGGTCAGCTACCATTGCCAC
This sequence comes from Phalaenopsis aphrodite, assembly GCA_003013225.1. Taxonomy (NCBI): domain Eukaryota; kingdom Viridiplantae; phylum Streptophyta; class Magnoliopsida; order Asparagales; family Orchidaceae; genus Phalaenopsis; species Phalaenopsis aphrodite. Next base: position 1,111,266 of record NEWO01000162.1, on the reverse strand, counting down.
ATGACACGCTCAAAATTTGACACGTGTGGAGATTAAGCTTTGCTCTGACTTAAATGCCGGAAGATTTTAAATAGTGGTCCCCACCACAAGGCATTTTGGTTCCTATCAAATTGAAAGCTTCTAATATTCCTACTCGTTATGAGTATGATTGATATACACGTCTCGTTCATCCTTATGAATGTGGGATACGTGATTGTCCCGCTCGCTTTGAATGAATGCCGTTGAGATCCTTCTATGGATGTGGTTTAGCTTAAAGCCTAGACATTTTCACGGGTAGACCATCGTCATAGTCTAAACCCACCGTTACACCCTCATAGTACGAGCGATTCTTTTCGCTGTGTTGGGAGAAGGCGTGTTGCAGTGGCTACAACATGTGATTGTGTTCCCTACGTATTTTCAAACAAGGCAAGCTAGAATATAAGAAATTGTGTATTATAAGAAAATGTAGCACCATGTACATACTTATCACCCAATTGATATATGTATTTACATGTATAACTTCTAAACTTTACTTTTGTACTTAACACCGGCCAAGACTCTACAAAAAATATGATTATGTTAACGTCTAATACGTAAATGAATTTTTTCATACATAGATAAAATGACATATATGTAAAAATTTAAATTTGTGTTAAATATATAAATACAAAAGAACGATCGGTATGTATGTAAATCTTCCAAAAATGTTGTATATCTTGGGAGAAAATGAGACAAAACACATATCATCTACATGTTAAATAAATAAATAATTGTCTATCATAATCAAACCTTTTCATCCCTAAACAAATAAAATTTCATCAAGAAATCAAATTTTGCATATCTTCTCCATAAGAAAATGTTCTTCAATAAAATAGTAATGCCTCATTTACATGCAATAGAACATTACATCATTGAAGCTCATGTTGAATGTTAATAATTAGGTAAAATTGTTAATCTATTTAAATCAAGATTTTAAAAACCGGACCAGACGATCCTCCTGTGAGTTCGATCCAAGTTCAAAATTATTTTCGCATCCTGTTTTGGGCAGCTTATTTGGTGCGGTGCATTTTGAAAATGCACACAGAACCGTTTGGGTAAACTTTGTTTTGGGAGCTTATTCAAAATGCTGCATTTTTTGAAACAGCTGAAATTAGCGTTTTCACACCATTTCTGGGTAGATGTGGTGACAGTTTTCTAACTGCGGTCTGATTTTTCAAAAAAAAAAAGAGAAAAATTTGTAATTGCTGCCACAGCTTTTGAAACAACATATTATTTTCAACAACTTATTAATAAACTGCAGCTAAAACTGCTTATTGAATCAGAGAACAACTCTAATATTTTATAACTTTCCAATTTTATCATTTATCAAATTTTTTTAAATTTATTTAGTTTGATCGACTTGTTATTAAAAAAAAATCAAATTTAAAATAGGGGAGTGTATTAATATTAAATATTGTATATTGAGTTGACAAAACTATCATTATTGTATAATTAGTATGTCATTTAAATCTTATTAAATACTTTTAATGTTAATTTCTCACTATGTACTACCAATTTAACCATAGTTAAATCATCAAATCATGACCTTCTCCTTTTGGTTCAACGTCGGGGTTGATTTTGAAAATGTTAATTTTTATAGCTAAAACAAAAAAAAAATGATTATTTTTTCATTATAAAATAATTATTATTGACATGCAAAAGCATTAAATATTTTAAGCCTATGAAGAAATTCATTTGCCTAATTACTACTTCAAGTATATGTCCATCATGCATAAAACTATAATATATTTAAATATCAACAATAGCTATTTGATTAGCATATTACAATAAATATTTAAACTTCTATAAGTAAATTTGCATCTATTTGCACTATTTAAACTAAGTTGAGCTCGATTCGAGCTTTTAAAATTATGTTCAAGCTCGAGTTTGTGTTATTCTTGTACAGACAAGCTGAACCCGTCGAAGCACCTAAACCAAACCAACCTACCAAAAGTGGTTGAATTCATCCTTTCTACATATGCGATTCAGCCTACTAGCAGGGGACAACCACTGCATACGATCATCATGACTCGCAAGGTCACATGTCAATCTTCTTTTAATAATAACACAATCGTCATCATGACTAATTTGGACATTTTTCATTTTTTCTATAAAGATATTGCCTCATACTCGTGCCTCAAGCTTTTCATCCAGACACAAGAGATGAGTGCCTTTCCATCCATACGCAAGAAATGAATGCCATATCATCACCGTTTGAAGCTCACATTACAATTCTTTCGTCCTAATTCCACATGTGGGTGCCAAGGTCTCTATCGTGTAATACGTACCCACGAATGATGCGAGACTCTACATCCTAAAATGATTCAACAATTCTGTTCGAGTGTGACTCATATAGAGATTTATCGAACTTATTAACAAGTAACTTGTTTAACAAAAAAAACCAAACATTTAAATGATAATGCTATAAACCAATTGTAATTAAGCGTTAATTGAGTTTATTCACGAACTTGTTCACGAGCTTGAAATGATATTGTTCACGAATACAAACAAACCAAACAACAAACAGTTCGAGCCTTTTCATTTAGTAATCGAGTATCTATGAAATTGTTCATAAATGAGTTCTAATGAAGCTGAGTTACTAGCAATATATCTACTAATCTTGCAGTATTTAAGTTGTCGTTTTACCTTAAATCCGGCTTGCTACCAAACAAGCCCCCCCTCACGGCCAGAATTTAAGGGTCTGGTTTGCAAAACTGAAATGGCAAAATTTAATTTTTATTTTTTAATGTCATGATTATTAAATACATGAAATAATAAACCATTNAAGCTCATGTTGAATGTTAATAATTAGGTAAAATTGTTAATCTATTTAAATCAAGATTTTAAAAACCGGACCAGACGATCCTCCTGTGAGTTCGATCCAAGTTCAAAATTATTTTCGCATCCTGTTTTGGGCAGCTTATTTGGTGCGGTGCATTTTGAAAATGCACACAGAACCGTTTGGGTAAACTTTGTTTTGGGAGCTTATTCAAAATGCTGCATTTTTTGAAACAGCTGAAATTAGCGTTTTCACACCATTTCTGGGTAGATGTGGTGACAGTTTTCTAACTGCGGTCTGATTTTTCAAAAAAAAAAAGAGAAAAATTTGTAATTGCTGCCACAGCTTTTGAAACAACATATTATTTTCAACAACTTATTAATAAACTGCAGCTAAAACTGCTTATTGAATCAGAGAACAACTCTAATATTTTATAACTTTCCAATTTTATCATTTATCAAATTTTTTTAAATTTATTTAGTTTGATCGACTTGTTATTAAAAAAAAATCAAATTTAAAATAGGGGAGTGTATTAATATTAAATATTGTATATTGAGTTGACAAAACTATCATTATTGTATAATTAGTATGTCATTTAAATCTTATTAAATACTTTTAATGTTAATTTCTCACTATGTACTACCAATTTAACCATAGTTAAATCATCAAATCATGACCTTCTCCTTTTGGTTCAACGTCGGGGTTGATTTTGAAAATGTTAATTTTTATAGCTAAAACAAAAAAAAAATGATTATTTTTTCATTATAAAATAATTATTATTGACATGCAAAAGCATTAAATATTTTAAGCCTATGAAGAAATTCATTTGCCTAATTACTACTTCAAGTATATGTCCATCATGCATAAAACTATAATATATTTAAATATCAACAATAGCTATTTGATTAGCATATTACAATAAATATTTAAACTTCTATAAGTAAATTTGCATCTATTTGCACTATTTAAACTAAGTTGAGCTCGATTCGAGCTTTTAAAATTATGTTCAAGCTCGAGTTTGTGTTATTCTTGTACAGACAAGCTGAACCCGTCGAAGCACCTAAACCAAACCAACCTACCAAAAGTGGTTGAATTCATCCTTTCTACATATGCGATTCAGCCTACTAGCAGGGGACAACCACTGCATACGATCATCATGACTCGCAAGGTCACATGTCAATCTTCTTTTAATAATAACACAATCGTCATCATGACTAATTTGGACATTTTTCATTTTTTCTATAAAGATATTGCCTCATACTCGTGCCTCAAGCTTTTCATCCAGACACAAGAGATGAGTGCCTTTCCATCCATACGCAAGAAATGAATGCCATATCATCACCGTTTGAAGCTCACATTACAATTCTTTCGTCCTAATTCCACATGTGGGTGCCAAGGTCTCTATCGTGTAATACGTACCCACGAATGATGCGAGACTCTACATCCTAAAATGATTCAACAATTCTGTTCGAGTGTGACTCATATAGAGATTTATCGAACTTATTAACAAGTAACTTGTTTAACAAAAAAAACCAAACATTTAAATGATAATGCTATAAACCAATTGTAATTAAGCGTTAATTGAGTTTATTCACGAACTTGTTCACGAGCTTGAAATGATATTGTTCACGAATACAAACAAACCAAACAACAAACAGTTCGAGCCTTTTCATTTAGTAATCGAGTATCTATGAAATTGTTCATAAATGAGTTCTAATGAAGCTGAGTTACTAGCAATATATCTACTAATCTTGCAGTATTTAAGTTGTCGTTTTACCTTAAATCCGGCTTGCTACCAAACAAGCCCCCCCTCACGGCCAGAATTTAAGGGTCTGGTTTGCAAAACTGAAATGGCAAAATTTAATTTTTATTTTTTAATGTCATGATTATTAAATACATGAAATAATAAACCATTTTCATATTTTATCGATTTTTTTTTTAAAATTAAATACAGTATAAAATATTAAAATTAAATTAATAATTAAAAATATTTAAAATTTAATGTGATATTGTTTTCATTAGATTTAGATATTTAAGATAACTTTCATGAAATAATAATTAAATAAACTCAACACTATAAATTAATAATATAAAAGTGTCGAAATAGTCTCCAATATTTACATGAGACTGACATACTCTGAGAATTTATATAAGTGTCCAAATAGTGTTCAGACTCTTCAAATCAGGGTTGAAATATTCCTTATAGAGGAATATTAGAGCTCAATTTGAAAATAATCGAAACTCTGGGGCTAAAACGATCGAAGTTTAATAGTCATAAACTATTTAAACAATTTACTCAATTTATGGATTATGCTAATCACACCTATAAGCAGCACTGTTAACAAGTCAATTTTGAGCCGAGTTAGGGTCGGCTGAAATAAATTGAGTTCGGATCGAAATTGACTCAAGAATCGATAATAATCGAGTTCAAACTGACTCAAAATTAGAGGCGAGCTCGAGGTTGAGTTTACCTGGATCTGTTTCAGGTCAATGTGTTCAGTCGCGGGGATCATCATCAACCGATCGTTAAAATGAGAAAATTTTAGGATCGAGGCGATGTTTGGTAACTTATTAATAAGTAGATTTAACAATGAATTTAACTTGAGTTTAATCAAAGATCTAAAAAATGTATCTTAAATCCAAAGCTCCCAAAAACTTGGATTTACTAAATGTATTTTACTTAGAATACAAATCTATTTAACTTAAATCCAAACGCCGGCAAAGGATAAGAGGAAGAGAGAGAAGAGAGGAGGGAGAGAGAGAGGAAACGGAGAAATCTTCTGTTCGATTCTTCCCCCATATACCCTTGAAGCGATCTTCAATCCGTCCATGTCGGGATCTGCCCGTCTCCTCTTGTTTCTGCTCCCCTTCTCCTTTCTAGCTTCGTTACTCTGTCGTGGATCTTGCGCGGAGCCGCTGACCTGCCCTCGATCGGAGGTCGCCGGACTAGTGGAAGCTCTGAGATCGCCGCAGTGTCCTCTTTGGATCGAGCGTTCTTTTCCCGAGGAGGTATTATCTCTTGAGTTTTCTTTCATTTGAGCTTTTTGGTTGTGCGATGTGTTTNTGATCATAGCTCAATTCATTTCTATCTGAGTGTGTGCCGAATCCTCGTGCAACGCTAAGACGATAATCAATTACTCTACCGCCACGAATTTTCTAGCACGCATCATTTATGATCCTAAAAGCAATAAAATTTTATTTTATTTATTTTTAATTTTTTTCATGCCTAACTTGAAATAATTTGTGTTTGAAATCGGCTCGAGTTCGAAATCGGCTTGTGAACAGTGTGTTCGTGTTCTACTCGATTTAAATATTCGTGTTCGTGTTCGGCTCGAAATTGACTCGTTAAACTAAAATTGAGAAAAATAAATGTAAAGTGTGAGATTTGAACATGGATCAAATCTATACAAAAAAAGACACTAGTCACATTGCCACATGATGTGTTATGATTTAAATTTAGACATAAATATATATAATATATTATTATATAAAAAGTTATATAATTTTTTTGTGAGTCATTTCGAGCCGAACACGAGCGAACAAACTGTTGTTCATGTTCTACTTTTTTACATTTTGAGCTTAAAAATTTGTTAGTGTTTGGTTCGTTAGGCTTAACGAACGAGCTTAACGAACGAGCCGAACACGAGCTGTTCAACGAGTCGAACACGAGCTGTTCACAAACAACGAGCCAAATTGACAGCCCTAGTTGACATATATGAAGAAATTGAAGGTGTTGGATAGATATGTAAATATGTATGAATTGAGTGGTATGCAAATATTTTAGACGTGTCATGAAAATACGAATTCTCTTTTATCATCTATTGGTAGATCGTTGATCGTTTTTAGACGTGTCATGAAAATATTTTAGACGTGTCGTGAAAATACGCCTAATATTTTGTCCCTCGACACACCAATGTTAGAACATCAATATCATCTATTGGTAGATCGTAGATTATTGTTAGACGTGTCATGAAAATATGAATTCTTCTTCATCTCCAAATATGTAATTATAAAATTATTATTGCTTACACATTTTTCACCATTTAAAATTATTATTATTTACTTAAATAATGCAATGCTGTCATATGATAACATTGACACATCACATAACATATTGAGTTGTGATAATGTGGTTTAATAGAGTGGGACATGAAAATGAATAGGGGGAGAGGGGGCCCCAGTATAAGTTGTTGCAGCATGTAAGGTCCATTTCACTAAATAATTAAAATATAAATATGTCTACATATATTTATTATAAGTTAGGTTAAAAAGGTTTTTAGGGTCAGCTACCATTGGCACATGACACGCTCAAAATTTGACACGTGTGGAGATTAAGCTTTGCTCTGACTTAAATGCAAGAAGATTTTAAAAATAGTGGTCCCCACCACAAGGCATTTTTTGTAAATTTAGGCCTCAAATGGTTGTGATTGATGGGTGAGATGATGGTCTTGCGGTTAGACATTTCCTGAAATCTTCTAATATTCCTACTCGTCATGAGTATGGTTGATATACACGTCTCGTTCATCCTTATGAATGTGGAACACGTGACTGTCCCGCTCACTTTGCGTGTAGACCATCGTCATAGTCTAAACCCACTGTTACACCCTCATAGTGCGAGTGATTCTTATCGCTGCGTTGGGAGAAGGCGTCTTACAGTGGCTACAATAAACGATTGTATTCCCTACGTATTTTCAAACAGGGCAAGCTAGAATATAAGAAATTGTATATTATAAGAAAATGTAGCACCATGTACATACTTATCACCCAATCGATATATGTATTTACATATATAACTTCTAAACTTTACTTTTGTACTTAATGCCGCACAAGACTATACAAAAAATATGATTATGCTAACGTCTAGGATGTTAAATGAATTTTTTCATGCATAGATAAAATGACATATATGTAAAAATTTAAATTTGTGTTAAATATATAAATACAGAAGAACGATCGGTATGTATGTAAATCTTCCAAAAATGTTTTCATGAGTATTTTTTCAAAAAAAAAAAATTTTTTTTGTAATTTATTTCTTAGAGAATCTAATATGTATATCTAGAGAGAAAATAAGATAAAACACATATCATCTACATGTAAAATAAATAAAAAATGTTCTTCAATAAAATATTAATGCCTCATTTACATGCAATAAAATATTACATCATTGAAGCTCACGTTAAATGTTAGTAATTAGGTAAAATTGTTAGTCTATATAAATCAAGATTTTAATAACTGGACTAGAGGATCCTACCATGAGTTCGATCCAAGTTCAAAATTATTTTTGGCATCCTGTTTGGGCCAACTTATTTGGTGCGGTGCATTTTGAAAATGCACACAAGACCGTTTGGGTAAACTGTGTTTTGGGAAATTATTCAAAGCTGCATTTTTTGAAACCACTGAAATTAATGTTTTCACACAATTCCCGACTAGATGCGGTGGCATTTTTCTTGCTGCAGTTTGATTTTTCAAAAAAAAAAAGAGAAAAATTTGTAATTGCTGCCACAGCTTTTTGAACAACATATTATTTTCAACAACTTATTAATAAACTGCAACTAAATGAAATTTTAATGAATAATGATCACCGAGCGCAACTTGAACCTCGAATACCCGAATCTACAAAAATCTCTTGGATGAAGCAATTAGTGGTTGCTGACAAGAATCTTCTGGTCATAGTATGTTTGACCACCTCTCAACTAAGTTGACCAGGGTACCCAACGACCCCAAGACGACGGAGCTATGAACATCTTGACCGGGTTGTCCAAAAATTAAAAATTAATAACAAAACTAAATTAACAAAAATATAATTTTCTGCTGACGTTATTTTGTAGGGATATTGAAGATAAAAGGCGAAAGTCACCCTAGATTTACTTGACATGTTATTAGGGTGTGCTAACCCAGACTTAACTGAGCTCGGATTAAAGGTTAAGGAGTGTTTGACTTCTTGAAAAAGAACAAAAGCACACTTAACTTTAGTCAAGGGTAATTTTGTGTCAATGTACATACCAACCTAAACAAAATGACATAAAACTCACAATAAAAGTCACTAAAACTTAAACATGAACTCCAAAGATGCAAACTAGTTGGAGAAGGTACTTTAGAAAAGTCAACCCATGACTGCTAATAAAGTTCCTTCCAGTCACTTGTGATTAATCAAACCGTAAACCCCTAATGACCCCCGAGATGATAGACCATGTGATCTCGTCCAAGTCATCCAAAAAAAAAACACAAAATGACCAGAAGTTTTTAATCGATTAATAAGACTTAAGCAACCTAAAATTTTCAACTCATAAAATCCGAAAAAAAGACATTAAAACTTAAATGAAAGCTTCATGAACAAAGATCACTGAGCGCAACTTGAACCCTAATACCTGGTTGCTGACAGAAATCTTCTGGTCGGAGAAGATTTGATTGCCTCTCAGACTAAGTAGATAAGAAAAATCGACTTACCCAGAAAAACGAAAACCCATGGGCATCTCGACCGGGTTTTCTAAAAAAAAAAATAACAACCTACCAATTAAACTAAAACATATTTTATGCTAACTCAATTTTGCAGAGCTGCTGAAGACAAAATGAAGAGATCACCCTAGATTTACTTTGCATTTTACTAGGGTGCACTAACTCTATTTTGCAAAGACAGACATTCAAAACCAGGAGCAAAGGAAGAACCACAACTAAACTTTTGATAACAAAACAAAACCATATGAAAGTTGGAATCTTGACATGATTCTTCAGAAATCCACTACCCTTAGGATAGGACATTGAAACTCATTCTTCTAAAGCAATGATATTTGAACTTTCTGAGGACAACTAACAACCTTAATTGAGATTTTTCTTAAGCAACCCCCAGTTGCTAAACAAGTAATTAACCATAAGACTTGCTCTTATAAAAGAAGTGAACCCCATAACATGTACAATAACCTAACTCTCTGGTTGTGGGTTTGCTTTCGTTAGGTCTTCCTCGTGAGTATGCCGCCGAGGTATCTTAAACCAATACACTTCAGAGCTATCTATTAGAAGTCCACTTCACAAAATCTTCTCCACATGTTTCTTTTGTTTGTCCCCTTCATTGTAAGCCTTAGCCCCCCGATCTCTCCTCTCTTCAAATCATCCACACTCTCAGAGAGAGAGATAGTTATTTGGAGAGAGAGGTAATACAATGGAAGACAAACTGTTGAGTCCACAACAATGACAATGACGACGACAATGATAATGACGACGACAATGGCTTCGCGCAAAGTGCACGGGCAACGGGCCATGATGGTTCTCTGTTTATGGGGACACTGTGTTTCTATGTATTTCAATCCAATTTTGTTCGGACGTATACTCTCGACCTATCACACGAGAATTTTTTTTACAGAAGTTTTCGATGTTTCTTTTTACAATTTGTTTGTCTATTTTCATCATATATTTGGTGTTTCTGATTCCTCGCCTCTTCAAATCATTTTTATGACCCAAAATGGAGATTTGTTTGGAAAGAGGAATCATGCGATGATGACATATATATAGACAAGCTAGCTAATCCAAGGTTTTAACAAGAACCAAAAACATGTGACACATAAATTTAACGTCCGATTTTTTAGACACAAGTTCAAACACATGTCTAGCATCAACGATAACCGATGCTAATAAGAGGCAAATCAGATGCAAATGAATTACGACAAATTTTTTTGAAGCAAATGAAATGTAAATTATATAATCGACCCCTGATTTATCTGTGAAAAAAAAAACCATATGCATATCTCACGATAATCCTTAATTATCGTCAGATTTGTCTTCGTTTTACGTTTGATATGCCTGAAGCATAGTTGCTCAATTTCTACATTGTTGGTTGCCTTCGATCGAGTCAGATCAATGTATTCATTGCATGTTCATGAACGATGATAAATTTGTTGTCGTGTTTGAATGATAAAACTACCAATCCTACATTCTCATCAACTCAAATTAAAATTTTAAATTTATCTACTTATTGATGTAAATTCTAAAGGGTAAAAACGCGATTAACATAATAAAACACACTCATCATATTATAACGAAAATATATTAAATAACTCAAAAGGTGTTTATAAGGGATATCCAATTACTCAAAAAATTCATTCCAATTACCTTAAAACAAATTTAATAATTTTATTCTACTAAAAAAAAATTATCAGCCTATTCTAAATTGACCAAAAATATCTTTCTCTATAAATAAACTTCTGATTTATAGCAATTATTTCCCCATTTAAAGACCTATTCTACGACAAATTATTACTTGACAACCGAACGATAATTCGAATGGGCCTCCAAACGATCCTCGGTGGCATGGCTGCATCAGTCGTCGTCCAGACGTGCGGTAGGCCGAACAAATTAATTTTCTGCAGTTTGAAGCAATCAGCTTTATTTATTATTTTGTTTTTCAAAGATTACAGATTTTATTTGGTGCGGTGTGTTTCTAGACCCGTTTGGATAAATTGTGTTTTGCAACTTATTCAAAAACTTGTATTTTCAAACCATTGAAATCAGTGTTTTCACCTCATTCCTGGCTAAGTGTGGTATTAGCTACAAAATTGTGGTCACTGAAACTTTTTAAACAACAAATTATTTTTCAACAGCTTATTAATAAGTTGCAGCCGCCCAAATATGAGTAAACATGAAAACTTCTCGAGAAAATTTTGGTAGCCGCTCTTTCTGAATCTCCATCACCTATCAGAGATACTCAATATTATTTAATACATTAATACATCAATGTAGAAATTTAATACACCAATTTTTTTTTTAATGTAGAAATTAAGGGGCTAATTTAAAGAAGAAAAACTTTTTGGTGAATCAAGAATAGGCTGTTAGAATTTCTTATGAGAAAATATTATAAATTATTAAATTTGTTTTAAGGTAATAGTAATAATTTTTTTATTAATTAGTTATACGTTATAAATATCTTTGAATTATTGAAAATAATTTCTTTATAACATGATGAGTGTGTTTATTATTTTAATCCTATTTTTATCCTTTAAATTAAGATTAATGTTTTGAATCAAATTCTCATTAAAATTTAATTAAAATATTTTTTCATGATAATTAAATTTTTAAAAATAAATATATTTTATATTGTTATTTCAAAATGAAAAAAAAAAAACAGTCTACACCTATCCAAAATTTTATAAATTACTATTTTTTACTTGGCCGATTTTTTTTTCTCCATTTGCGCGAATCTATATACTATTTTCTACACACACACACACAGGAGTGAAAACTAATGAATAGTAATACTTCGTGTCTTATTCATGAAATGATCTTATTTACTTTGCAGATTGTATAACATGGTGATGTTACGTTTTTGCTTCTAATTTAATTGGGGTTTTATAGTGCATTTTAGATATTTTATATTTATGAGTCTATTGCTTGGTTGTTATATGGCCCATTTGGCTGCGCTTGTATGTCTTCAGACCGATAGGACCAGTTAGATTGACTAGGTTTAGACCTATAATGAAAATATGTATTTCACTAGTTTTAAAAAGAGTTTAAATTTGGTATTTTTGATGTGACATTAAGGATTTAAGTGTTGTGTGTATGAATATGCAAGTTTAGGCATGAGATATGTGTATAACTAAAATAAAAGGTTTTCAATATGTATAAATTTAT
>NEWO01000162.1:1079569-1097791 GCA_003013225.1 Phalaenopsis aphrodite | reverse complement strand
TCTTGTATTAATTGAATTATTTTGAGCTCCCTTTTAACTCTCGAACTTTAATTTGTCATTGTGCTTATGTAGTTAGACTAATGTAGATACCTGTTTAACTTTATGCTTTTTTCTGTTCAGTAAAAAATTTTAATCTTTATTTTATTTTATCCTCCGTTGGTGAAACCATCTTTCTTTTTACTGTACCATCTAAAGGAAGAAAAGAATATTGTTTCTTGTTATTGAGAACATTTTAATATGGTGCTGACATATTTAAGATTGTAATTTCTATCTAATAAGATGCGATATGATTTTTATCTTGTTATTTTATCTTACTTTAGTAATCATGCATGGATTTATAGATTGTATGTCCCAAGATCAACTTGGAGCTTGTAATTTTTTTAAAGATTTTCTGTTTGTCAAAGAAATTATTGCATTTTTAAGTAATATTTAGGGATTGATTTTTTATGTATATACTTATGGGTTTATACAAAGTTTGATGTATATTTAGTTCAATATTATTGCATTGTGTAAATGATCTCTAGTCTATAAAGCTATTTTGGTTATGCTATTTAAAGCGAGCACTCAATGCTTTCACATACAACCAAAAAACATACGAGTCTTGTCCAAGGAGTGTTTCTCTAGAATGACACTCTGATACTCCAGGTTATCAAATTTGAAAGAAAGCGTATAAATGGCTCAATTGAGCATTTCTTCAAGTAATGCAATGAATCATGGGGGATTTTGATAGTTTGAATGGAGGATTGGTAATTTTGATGAAGTGAATGGTAGATAATGGAGATATTTCATCGTTGAGATTTATAAGAAGATTAGTTTTGCAAACAATTTGACTTGGACAATTAATTCTAAACTAAAGCCTTGAGATTAGTGTTGATTTTATTGGAGAGTTATCACAAATCTTAACGTGATTTGTTGTTGTAGATTTTGTAGGTCCGTCCGTTACCTTATCTTTTCCACTATCTCAAGAAGATCTAGTATTACGAAGTACAAATTTGTCCTTCTTGATTGAATGACCAAGATCAAGTCAAAATTAACTTTTTTTAAGAATGTATCAATTGTCCACTAATATTTTGAGTAAATCATTGCTCTTGTTAGTGTGTCCTTTTGTGATTTTTTGGAAACTTTAATTGTTGGATTTTGATTTTATTCCCAACTTTGATCTTCATGAACTTCAACTATTTTACGATATCACTGCATACTTTTTATGTGGGNGGGCACTCTTCATTTTCATATGGAGGTTAGATTGGGTAAATAGCTTTTCTTCTTTAGCTTTTTCGAGTTTTAGGAGCTATTTGATTCAGTTTTATCATTATTTCAACGTTATCAAGATTTTTGTTTTGTTTGAAAAATGATTTTTGTTTGGTTCAGTGATATTTATCAAATTTATGTGATTTGTTTATTTTTATGATAAATTACTGTTTAGATGTGCATATTTTGGGTGATATCTCGATTGCTCATTTGTGCATTCCTTAAATAGCACATGTTAATGAATTAGTCAAATAACCTTTTGATCCTTTCTTTCATTTTTTTTAAGGTTGAGGATATCAAGTTATTAGCAGGGGTGTGCATTGTTTGTATGAAACTTAAAAACTGAACTGAACTTATTTTATTTACTTGGTTTTGTTTAGTTTTTATGAGTATGGGTTTGGTTATTGATTATAAAATTGACTTTTTGTTTTGTTTTTTGTTATTGATTTGGTTTTAGTTTTTACAAATTGATGAAGGTAAAAATCTATTGTTTATTCTTTTCAAATATTAAGTTAGTAAAGCAGCATAAAAATTAACATGTATATTATTAATTATGCATGCCAACAAGGAAAAAATTCGAACCATTCCATTGGACAATACAAAGGGATTCCCTTTATCGAACGGCGTTCATTGGACATTTGAGTTCCTTAAAAATATCAGAATTGAGTGATGTTAGGCTCATTGGATTCGTCTCATCGAGACGCTTGATCCAACTATAAGCTTGCTGGATTTAAATTCGTTTGAAATTCCAATTAGCTACCCAAAACTTTTAAAAGTAATCTGGGCTTGATTTGACTTGGATTGAGTCAATTTTTATGTCTTTGGGTTTGTCTCGTCGAGGCAGTTAATTTGACTGCAGGTTTGTTAAAATCAGAGTTCCGAATGATTTTTAATTTGATTTTGAATATTCTTCGCTCAAAAAATATTTCGAGGTTCATGCTAATTGCCTCAAGATTCATGCTAAATGACAAAATTTGTTGGTGACATATCAATTAGTATAAATTTTAACAAAGAGTACATGGTATTCTGATTCGTATATGTTATTTATGCTAAAATTTGTTAGATCATTGTTAAAATTAGTTTTAGTTTTGTTCATTTGGCCAAATAAGAACCAAACTCACCAAATTAAAGTTTGGGTTTGATTTAGCTTGGTTTGAAAGTAGTGTGGTCGATTTAATTTTTTGAATTTTATGATTGAAATTAGCAAAGTTAGCTAATTCATATGCCAAATTTCGAACTTTTAGTTATTATATCTATGCATGTCAAATCTTATGTGCTTGGTTCAGTGTTATTTGCCAAATGATATGTTTTTTTTTTTAACATTCAAATTATTTGGCATTAGATTTCACTATATTTGGGTGATGTCTATGTTTCAGCTAAGTAGAAATGAAATTTCTTATTTAAAGACGCTGTTGAATAAAAAAACTATTTTCTAATAAGATATTATCATTATGTGGAAGATGATAGCAGACTATGTGGCCTCTTAACGTTTCTCCATTTTTTTTTTTTTTTTTTTTTTTTACTTTTGTCCATACTTTCTATTTGATTACCCTTTTTGATAAAAAATGGTTACAGATTTTGATATATTACTTTGTACAAACGCACATAAGTTCTAATTCACCTAGGTAAGGTCCTAATGCCACCATGACATCAAAGCTACTTGTTAGCAGGTTAGAAAATTTAGAAACCTCATGAAGAATATCAAGTTGTGCTTACTTCTTCTCAGAAAAAAGCTGTCTCGACCTCAGTTGATGACCATTAATCATCCATAAAGTCTTTCATACTACTACTATGGTTTTAATACCATGTTGTTGTACCATCAATGGCATTTTTTTTATACTTTTGTAATGGGATAACCATTTTCTACATCCCTTTTCATTTATTTATTCTCAAAGATTTAATTCTTATCTGTAAATTGTTATTTATCTCTCCACGGGTTTATAATTCTTATTCATTTAGAGATCTCCATTTGTAATGTCTTGTATTAATTGAATTATTTTGAGCTCCCTTTTAACTCTCGAACTTTAATTTGTCATTGTGCTTATGTAGTTAGACTAATGTAGATACCTGTTTAACTTTATGCTTTTTGCTGTTCAGTAAAAAATTTTAATCTTTATTTTATTTTATCCTCCGCTGGTGAAACCATCTTTCTTGTTACTGTACCATCTAAAGGAAGAAAAGAATATTGTTTCTTGTTATTGAGAACATTTTAATATGGTGCTGACATATTTAAGATTGTAATTTCTATCTAATAAGATGCGATATGATTTTTATCATGTTATTTTATCTTACTTTAGTAATCATGCATGGATTTATAGATTGTATGTCCCAAGATCAACTTGGAGCTTGTAATTTTTTTAAAGATTTTTCTGTTTGTCAAAGAAATTATTGCATTTTTAAGTAATATTTAGGGATTGATTTTTTATGTATATACTTATGGGTTTATACAAATTTTGATGTATATTTAGTTCAATATTATTGCATTGTGTAAATGATCTCTAGTCTATAAAGCTATTTTGGTTATGCTATTTAAAGCGAGCACTCAATGCTTTCACATACAACCAAAAAACATACGAGTCTTGTCCAAGGAGTGTTTCTCTAGAATGACACTCCGATACTCAAGGTTATCAAATTTGAAAGAAAGCGTATAAATGGCTCAATTGAGCATTTCTTCAAGTACTGCAATGAATCATGGGGGATTTTGATAGTTTGAATGGATGATTGGTAATTTTGATGAAGTGAATGGTAGATAATGGAGATATTTCATCGTTGAGATTTATAAGAAGATTAGTTTTGCAAACAATTTGATTTGGACAATTAATTCTAAACTAAAGCCTTGAGATTAGTGTTGATTTGATTGGAGAGTTATCACAAATCTTGACGTGATTTGTTGTTGTAGATTTTGTAGGTCCGTTACCTTATCTTTTCCACTACCTCAAGAAGATCTAGTATTACGAAGTACAAAATTTGTCCTTCTTGATTGAATGACCAAGATCAAGTCAAAATTAACTTTTTTTAAGAATGTATCAATTGTCCACTAATATTTTGAGTAAATCAATGCTCTTGTTAGTGTGTCCTTTTGTGATTTTTTGGAAACTTTATTGTTGGATTTTGATTTTATTCCCAACTTTGAACTTCATGAACTTCAACTATTTTACGATATCACTGCATACTTTTTATGTGGATTGCAATTTGAGATGCCATGTGTTGACTCGGTGCTCAAGCAGCGAATTATAGATTATTTCTTTTGTATAATTTTGTAATGCTTTATTTGATTTGACTTATCTTGTAGGATACTTGTTTGTTCTTAAAAGCACAAATCTTAGTCAAGTTGCCGAAACCGGGTTGCCATTGACCTGATGTGGTCAAGCCTCGTGCAAACTTGATTAAATTTTTGTCTTCAGAAATCATGGTTGAGCTTGGAACTCACATGACAGGGTATCATAATGCCTTAGATGTGTCTGTATAATGCATCATCTCAGCTGATGCAATCATTTGTAATGTCCCATTTAAAATAGCACTTGCCTTCTATAATTTGCAATAGTTTCTATTTTGCCCACCATTTTGGCATTTTCTTCCTTTATTGAAGCAGGTTGTAATCCCCTCCCCCCAGATGGCATATTGGTATTCATGCGTGCATTCTTAAGGAATTAAATGAAGTGTTCTTGCATATAAGCTTTTTAATCTCCTCTTTAGGTGATTTTTGTCTTTCCATAATTCTTGCAACCACAAGGGAAGTTGAAGTGTTGGTATTGGTTTCTTGTATTTGTTCTAAGCATGTCGGGCTACTTGAGAAGTTTATAGTTCTGAATGATGAATGGGTTGTTCGTATGGGACATGCTAAGAGGCTCGTATTCTTATTAAGGATGTAATTTTTTTGTTATTGTTATTGCTATTGTTGATGATATCTTGAAGGAGTACAGCTGTTATGTATTAGATGTCCTTTTTTTTGTGCCGAGAGCTTTGATTTGGCAACTCTTATTAGTTCTTCCTTTAATCCGCGAATTGGAAGATATATTAATAGTATGCCTTGATCACCTCATCTATCATAATTTTGGCTTCAATGCAATGACCAAGTTATGTATATGTTCAAAAATGAGTTCTACATTAAGGGAGAGTAAAATGGTTTTGAGTGAAATTCTCTTAAGAAGTTTCTCCTTAAGGCCTCATGGGCATTTGAGGAGCAACGATTTTCAATGCTCATCAAATTAAAGGGAAAAATGTTGTATGAAACTTGCAATGTAATAATTTTTTTAGATGGCATAACATTTCAAGTTGTGCCTCTTCCATTGGTCATACATGATCTTCTAAAGGAGCATAAGTGCCTCTGCAAGGACTAAGGCTTGTGCATTTTTTTTACTTGCGAAGCTATGAAGGGACTAATGCTTGGCTTCGTAGTGCTTGATTCTTTAAGTGTTTCATTCTTTTTGGTGAAGGAGAGATACCTTCTATTTCATGCACACTTTGATTAGCCATAAAATAGTCATTCAATTTGAAAGGAAGTCTTCCTGCAAACAATCATAATCTATATGTTGGAAATGATTTGACTTTGATTGATTTTTTTTGAGTATGTAATTTAACTAAAGCAAAAGTTGAGTTTTTTTTGAAGAATATTCCCTATGTAAGACACTCCGTTGCTCAAGTTAGCAAGAAAGTTTGAAGAAAATAAGATATCGGAAGTATTTTTTTCAATGGGTTTTTGGCTTTTATGACTTACATTTATGGTTGTTTGGATGATGGTAAATATGGTACCTTTTGACAAATTAAACAGTATACAAGGCAAACACTTCATCTCGAAGATCCATGCAAGACATGAATGCTTTTTAGTTACGGATATTCTGGTCCTTTGTTTGATCGGAGGTTTGTTTGTTGGGGCACTTTTCTCTTAAAGAACGTTTGGATGGATCATTTCACTCCTACTCGTAATGGATGAATATAGTAGTTTTGGGCTTTGAGATTAATTTTATAGACGATTTGCTTTGGATGATTAGATCCAAATTAAAGCTATGTGATTAATGTTGGTCTTTGTGGAGATTTTTTCAGGATTTTGAGGTGATCTAAGAATGTAATTTCTCATTGATTATTGCCTTATCATGCTACTATTGCATGGATATATGTAGAAGCACAGAGTTTGGCATTCTTAATCAATAATAATCTTTGAGTCATAAATATTAATATTTAAAGAATTTATTAATATGGTAGTTGTTGACATGTTTTCTGTCTTGCTAGATTGTTTTGATATTAATATTAAGCTATATGCCTTTTAATTGGTTGTGTAGGAATGAATAATACCTTCCTTTTATGAACTTTGATATTGGTAAGTTTTGTTTAATTGAAAAGCTTGTTGGAAGTTATTTGACTAAAGGTGATTAAAGAGGCAAATTGGTCAAAATTGTTCATGGTGATTTGTATCATAATGTTCCCGTGGTTTAAATAGTTACAGTGATTTCAATTTTAACTGTTCTGAAACTCATTAATATATTTAGGTCTTGTTGGTTTTTGGAGTTCTGGATGAACTTGAATTTGTGTTTTTGGATGATCATGATAACTTTTTTTGATGATCATGGTAACTAAGGCAAATTGTAATATAATCAAAAGAGTTTGTCTTCTGAGGTAGCAGTGAACTGGAGCAGTAATCCTCTTAAGAAGTTGAAGAAGTTCAAGTGCAGGTTTTGATGCATCAGCAAAATTTATAGGAAACATTCTATCGGACCTACTACTAATTAACATCATTCTCAAACTTGAGTATTTACATTTATGAGGAAGGGTGATGATGAAAAATATCATTATTTACATGTTTATATGAATTAAATGTACTTGCTTCAATGCACATTCGTAGAAATTATGTATATTAGTTTCAATTGAAGTTTATCTTTGCATTCATAAGGATAAGATTGGCTTCCACAGACACGTACGTTTTTAAGGGAACGATAAATATGATCTTTATAATATGTTGTGATTTATATATGTTAATATATTGGGTGGTGGAGAGGAGATGGTTGTGAAGAGATATGTTAGAAATCATAAATGATGTTCGTCCTTATTTAAGGCTATGGTACCGAGTATTGTGCAATAAAAGATTTGCTATTGAAAGTTGTTAGGGTGATAATTGAGAGAGGCCCAAGTTGCGAGAATAGTTATATACACAGAGTGTGGCATTACGAGCAAGGTGATCAAGATTAGGTGGTTGATGAATGGAATAAAATGTAAATTCAACAATGAGTTTGTCATTGACTGAAATATTGAGTATGCGGGGAGGATTTATGGGTGTTGGTGTGGTCGGCAAAGGCTTTGAAGGTAGCAGAGTGGTTGGATGAGGCGGTTAGCAAACAGAAAATAGCAAGACAGTGATTTCCAATGGTCCTGGCTGCAAGCAACAGGGATCGATGCGGGAGGGCTGTCCAACATGATGGCAACAACGATGGGGCCTGTCCGGACCAGCTGCAGCAAGGGTGCGGCCGATTTGGGGTGTCAATAACAAGGCGAATGGAAGGAGTGATGGTTCTGGATGGCGACAACAAGTGAGAAGCTGGAGGGCGCGAGGTGGCAACATGGTGAGAGGGAGGATGGATACATTGAGGCGGAGAACTATAGGGAAGACAACCACGGGAAGCTGTCCGGAAGGCTGCAGCAATGAAGGTTGATTATGGCAGTGCTGAGAGGTTGGGGGAAGGATAAAACCATCTACAGACCATGATATAGTCGTCGCACCATTTGGAATACTAGGATACATCTCTTGAAGGGAAGAAAAGATGCTGGCGGCTATCCTGATACAAACACATGAAAAACTAATCCTAGAGAAGCAAAAAATACAAATATATAATGAGAGAATAATTAGGAGTGGGATCCACTCCAATCGGGCGACAAATCTAAGGAAAAAGGGGTCTTCTAGTTCTCAAGAACTTTGAATCGAATAGCCCCAGAGCGACTCTCTCCCGCTGTTGTGCAAGAGACTTGCACTTGTGTTAGTTTGCATACTCAATTTGGATCAAAAGAGATCACTCAAATAGAATCACAACTGCTTTCATTTATCAATTTTTAAATATAAGCCATGTTCCCTATTTATAGAATTGGGTTACAAATATAAGACATAATATTTTGAATTCTAGTCTACTTATCCATAATTAAATTTGATCCTACTAAACGTTTAAATTTGAACTTAATATTATCTAAAGAAGATAACCATAGACATACTAAAATAAATTAAAGATACAATATGATATAATTTGGCCATAACTAAACCTGGTTTTAAAAAAATTTTGAAAATTAGTCCATTTTAATTATTTTATATTCAATTTTAACTCTTATTTGTTTTATGGGAAATTGGTTTTTTGGGAGCTAATTTTATTGCGTCAACTATTCTTTTATTATTATTATCATTATTATTATTTTTTTTTTCTTTTTCTTATTTTTTTTAATGTTTCATTTGACATGTGAATACCAAGCAATGGTGGGTACATGCAAAGAGTCCATAAATAGTTTTAACACTCTGATCTAGAGTTAGAATTCAAAAGAGAAGATTGCAAAAAATAAAATAAAAAAAGAAAGGCATTTTCTTACAATGATATATATATATATATATATATTAATTTGTGTATAATGTCATGTTTCCATGGCTTTCTTTCAATTCCTAATCCTAATAAAGAATTAGATAAATTATTTTCTTTTTTAAACTCCCTTTCAAAATTAAAAAAAATCCTTCCTTTCCTTTTCTTCTTACACCTCACATCAAAGTGTAATAGAGTATTTTGTTAATTTAGCAAATCTTATAAAAAAGTTACGGAGCACTAATTTTGTAGGCCATATGAAGTTATATGAAATTCCCTCTAATTAGGTGTGTGCAAGCTGGCTCAAACTCAACTCACTAAAAAGCTCGCAACTCGAACTTATCAATTTGCGAGATTGAGTTTGAGCTGAAATTATAGTTCATATTATATGAGGTTGAGCTCAAGCTGTAGCTAGCTTGGCTTCTTGGCCTGCTAGTCAGCTCAATTAGAATAAATATTTAAATCAGAATACCCCTTTTCTTCTTTTTAGGCTAATCCTAACTTCCTAGCTATCATAACTCTCTAGGAAGTTGGTTCTCTTGATGGCTCACCAACAAATTCTTGCCATGACCTCCTCTTCTTTTGACTCTAGCTGTTCGTCTTGTTAATCTTTTTTCCAGCTAGCTTCTGCCGCAACTTCCTCTTTTTTGTTCAAGTCTCATTGATCATTCTCCAACGAGCTTCTGTTATGCTTTCTCTTATTGTTGAGTTGTAGGTCTTGTCAATACTTTCTATGGTGAACTTCTGTCACAAATTCCTCTCAATTTGAGATCAAGTTTGAGAATAAATGGACTAAATAAGTTCAAGCTCATGTTTGAGCTCAAGTTCAAACAAAGTTTTTGATAGACAAGATGAGATCGAGTTCATATGACTCGAGCTTGGCTTGACTCATTTACATCCCTTTCCTCTACTAGTGTTGGTTCGACCAATTGCTTCTTTCTTTGCTTCTTGGCATTTGCATGCTAACCCCCAATTTGAAATTGCACATATGAGATGCACCTCCTCAATCTTTTTTATAGAAGATCATAATGAGGTCTAAATATGTTGAGGCTATCTATATTTTTTTACAAAAATTAAAGAATTATATCTATATACCTCTCTTATCAACTCTCAAGTCGCATGCACTAAATAACAAAAAAATAAAAAGAAAAAGTATATATTAAAATTAATGGAGTTGAAATTCTAACAATCAAAATAGCCATTCTTTTAAAATTTAATTAATATTTTTATTGACTATTATTTATATCGAAAGAGGAATTTAATTGAGAATAAGGGCTCGTTTGGGGCAGCTTATTTGGTGCAGTGGCGTTTTGAAAACACATCAGACCTGTTTGGGTAATCTGCATTTTCAAAACGCTGAAAACAACGTTTTCACACCGCACCTAGGTGCGGTGACAGCTTTCTGGCTGCGGTATGACTTTTCCAAAAAAAAAAATTGTAATAGCCACTGCACTTAGCTTATTAGCAGATTATTTTTAATGAGCTTATCAATAGATTATTAAATAAGCTGCAGCTGACCCAAACAAACCCTAAAGGTGATGAGAAATGAGAAAATATACATACAACTAAGGATAAAGCTTGAGAGAAAGCAACCGTTTTGTTGATAATTTTAATAAGGACCCTTTTGTTGCTGATATTAATAGCGATTTTTTAATTTAATAATTCTAATATTGATGATTTTTTTATTCATACTTAAGTAGAGGATAGTATAAGGGTAGAGAAAGACTTATTGTAAATCTATTTTGATTTGTTATATTATAATGTGTTTTGATATCTTAACTTATGTATTTTAATGTTTGTATAGTACATCTTATTTCATGATTTAATGTTAGTATGCTAACATGTTTTTTTCTTTTTACTTTGCGCAATCTGTGACTCTTTTACTTCGTTAAAATGTTGATATGGTACTTTTTAATGTGTTAAGGTATTAGAATGTTAATACAGTATGTCTGATTTCATATTTTGAAGTTTATATAACACTTATTCCTTTACCTAATTTTTGAATTTAGGTCTTATTCCTCAAAATGTCTTTTGATTGCTGTGTGTGTCATCTCATGGATTGAGAATATCTCAGTAATTAATTGAGCAAATTTGACTCTTGTTGCTAACTTATCCTTTTCTTCCTTATTTTGTAACAAAACTTTTTTACTTGATTAGTCACTATAGCTACCAGAAGTGAAAATTGAAAATTGCTTCATCTTAAATTTCCTTTCTAGTGCAAGCATGTACACGCTAATATTGTAATATGTAAACATAAGAAGAATAAATATAGCCTTAAGAATGCTCATAAATTAAATTGTTGATGTGATAATTTAGATATTGAAGCAAAATCTTCATACATTTCTTTTGGAAGAAAACTGATATAGGAAATCATAGGATAAAATAAGGATTTTTGTGGTAAAACTTCAGACTAAACACCTCATTATAGTGCTTTTGTGATCATTTTGCAATGATATATTTCACATTAGGTTGACCTCTAGATAACACTTACTTGCGGGATGAGAGCTGTTTTTTCTTAAGAAGTTTGCACTTATCGTTTAAAAAAATTACATATTCGTACTATTGTCATTAGAGCTTTTTTTTATCTCAAGCATCTATTTGATTCAAACGACTTGATTTCCATGCAGTGTAAACTTTGCTTTAAGTTTTAGATTTTTTTTTCTCATTTCATTTGTGGATTCTCATATGAATTATTAGGTTCCCATGTGATTCAAGATCTCCGTTGAGTTCAGATCCTTGATCTGATTTTTCTTGAATCGCCATTCTATTTGTTTAGTTGTATTATAATTTCTGAAATGATGGCTTGAGGTAGATTAAGAGTATAAATATATTGATGGAAGAAGCAGTTAAAAAGAAAAATGTACTCTTAAACCCTATTTTCTAAAATATATCGTAACTAATGCCATGATTTAGCTGTTTTGCCTTTTGTAAAAGCTATTTAATAATTAATTGATGATTTTTTTTTTCTTTGTGAGAAATTTTGTAATTGGACATGCACATGTGAATATTTAATTCTGTATGTAGTGCTTATTGAAAGTTTTGCATGCTCTATGAAATAAATTATTATTTCATGATTCATAATTGTTACCTTCTTTATGCGGAAGTTTTTGTCTAATTAAAATTAGCCTGCCCTAAAATTTAGCACGCAATGAACTAAAGAAAACGTATTGCTACATGTTCATATTGAGGAAAGCCGTCTTTTGAGCATGTTTTACACCTCAATTTGGCAGGTTAACGGTGACATTCTTGATAAAGTGTTGGCTCTTGCTCCGAATGGAGCCTATTATTCAGTTTTTTTCTATGCATCTCCGTGTCCATTCTCTCAAAATTTTAGATCCACATTTGATACGCTCAGCTCCATGTTTCCACAAATTACGCATTTAGCAGTTGAACAATATTCTGCAATGCCCAGGTATCGTTAGGACAAGCCACGTCTGCTTCATTTCTTGTGAATAATGTATTTGCTTTCCTTCATCGACAAATATTTCATATTTGCAAAGTTTTATCTTTCATTGTTGGCTCTTTTTCAGCCTTTTCTCAAGATATGGGATCCACAGTTTTCCCTCCTTTGTGTTGGCCAGCAGAAGAGGAAAGATAAGGTATCATGGATTGAAAGATCTTGATTCCTTGGTAAATTTCTACCGAGAAATTACAGGTGAGTTTATTTAAAAAAATCTCAAATTTCTCATCTATTTCTAAATTTTTAGGCACAGTGCTGTGTTTCTGATCTTATTATCAGGGAGTACATATAATTGTAAGAGGATCTGTAATCTCATGCTGTTTACATACTTGACATACAACCTTTTTGCTGGTTAATTTTAATATTGCTAGACGATTTTTGACATCAAACTATGATGAACCTGACACAACCAGGAGTTAGACTGTTTATTTGCTCTGTTATACAGCTGTTATTTCCTATAGGTTCCAACCTTAATATAGCACATTTTAAAATGCCGGAACTCTATGGATCTTCGGATCACTCCTTTTATAACTTTGGTTTTTCATTGATTTGATTTTGCTGCTTTTTCACAGGTGAAGAACCTGTTGCATATTTCTCTATGGACCAGGCCAAGGAAAATACTGGTGCTCTCCAACCATGGATGGGAACAACTAAGGAATTCCTAAACTGTGAACCCTATCTAGCATTTTCTCTACTTTTTGTCATCCTGAGGGCATTCACTTATTTCTTCCCCAAGCTTATCTCCCAAATCAAATCTTCGTGGGCTCTGTACACCCGCCTCCATGCGAATTTGGGCATCATTAGTGGATTGAATCAGCTTCTGGGGCGTGTTCTACAAGTAATTGATGCGAAGAAGATGATGAGGAAACTCAATCTCTCAAGCAAAACGGGAAATTTCCATAAAGGAGCGAAGAGTGCTCGGGTATGGGCATCTTCTCTTGCTTCTGTATCTCTCGGTGAATCATCTTCTCCAAGGCTAGCGCTTTCAGCTTCTTGATATTTGACTTTGACATCTGAACTCCATGTCTACAATAACAAATAACCAAAAACGCTTCAGCAGTATGTAGATCAGTTTTAATGCTTTTTTGTTCAACCTTCTTCATGATGACTATTTGTTTTGGAACTTCATGTATTATGAGCTTGGACACAAATGAGGGGATCATAGCATGTAAATTTGGAGTACCTGGTCTCAATGTATATTAATATTCTTGCATACACATAAGTGTTATGCATGGTCGTTTATGCTATTTTATATCTGAATTTGAGTTCGCGAAGAATCATCATGTTCACTAGGGCTGTTTTCAAAGGTTTTTTAATTGCTTCAGCCGACTGATCTGATGCTTGCGGTTTGAGTATAGTTTCAAAATAGTCTCTTGACTATTTATTCCCAGAGTATATAAAAGTGTCGATTAGTCCCCATATTCTTTTAATATGGGCAGAAATAGCTCTTATAACGGACTATTCTACCCCCATTAAAGGAGTGGGAACTAAATTAGCTCTTTTATAAACTCGAGTAAAATGGCTCCTTGCAAAGAGTCAATCATTTTGACATTTTTCTCCTTTTGTTATTGATGAACGGTAAAATGTAATAGAGAGTTATGCTCTTATTTTGTTCACTGTGCTGTGCTGTTTGTTACAAAAATAAAATTTTTAAGCCTTCCAATAGATGTAAACTATTTGCTCTGTTGTGATTGGTTTGCTTATAATCATATGAATGAAATGTTAGCTAACCATGTGAATAAGTAAATCTCAGTGTGGCTTAGAAAAAAGAAAAGGCCGCTGTAGCTTGGAACCAGGATTTTCTTATATGCCTGTTGAAGTTGAAGGGATGAAGAGACACACTTTGAGGTAAGTACTGTTGGTTCGCATTGAGATTTAGGGCTTGTTTGGGATCAATTTTATTTTTTGTTTTCATTTTTGCCTTTTTGTGTGTGTTTAAAATTTATTTGTTTAGTTATTTATTTATTTATTTATTTTTTCTGAAAAGAAATTAACTTGTTTTTTTAAACACTCAATACATTTTAAAGGTGTTTTGAGTATTTTTAGAAACAATCATATCTTAATCAAATATGTCAAACATGTTTTATTCTAAATCAAAGCATAAACAAAGCAAAAATACAAATAAAAAATAGAAAATAAAGAACAAAAGTAATCCCAAACATCCCCTTATTTTCGGATTTGGTGGGGCTGGATGTTTGAACTGCTTCTTTTGGTTCTCGGTGGTATCTGCAACCCAACTTTTCTGTTCGCTTTTCTTAAAAACAAAGTAAGAGACTTTATCATGTTTGGTTCACCATTAAGTCTTTTTTTTTCTGCAGCTCTCATGTTGGTCCTACAGTTCGCTTTGATTTTCTTCTCCAGTTAGTCACATGCTGCCAATTATTTACCATGTTTATTTTAAAAAGATTGTTAATTAAATCACCAATATCAGCAAGACAATAGATATATAGTTCTGCTTATCTGACTGCTTTCAGCCAAAGGTGCTTATTAAGTTCAATTATTATATTAACAACTAAGTCAACTTTCCCAAGCCAGAAAAGCCACAAAAATAATTTCTTTCAAATTATTTTTCTTTCCTAATCCATATTCAATAATGCACAAATTCATTTGTCATCATCTTTACTCGCTTTATTCTAAAATTTTCTGCTTGGCTTCATCATTCTTCATTCATCATATTGAATGTTTCTGCACGAGATATTAAAATTAATTCATGCAATTTCTTTTACATAAAATCCATCCGAGTTATCAAACTTCCTCTTTTTATTTAAAAATATTTAGTAGAGTTTATATTTATCTTCTAACCTTCTTTGAACACAAAATTCCATTCATGTTGCTAAAAAATACGGGCAGGTGCAGTCCAAATCATGCCTTGCTCTTTAGTTGGTTTAAAAGCCCATGGCAACATCATTATTTCACATGCATACTTCTGAGCACCACGTGCAATGATGCAACCCATAGGCTGCAATAATGCTACTCAGTTCTTCAGTATGTCTCATAAATTAATCTGATAAATATTTCTGGAGGGCACCAACATAGCCTGTTTGGTAAGAGTTTTTGAAACTGTTGTCAAGGTTTTAGGTTTTGATCCCCACCTACACAGCATTAAACTCTCTGCAAATTTTTTGGTGAGCAATGAAACTAATCATAAATTGATAAAAATTTCATGTGTGCATATTCTCATAGGAACTGAGATACCAAGCTCTGAAATTTAGTTAATTGCTATTACTCATGAGCAAGTTTGGATTTACGATAAAGAGTAAGAAGAGGATGATGATATTGAAGTTGGGGAGAGTGTTGAGTACATTAATATTGGAATTGGAGACAAGTATGGAGTTTCTGACACAATCTTTTGTGCTTGGATTGAAAAGTTCTCGGTGTGGTATGTGTGGTGCAATCTAAATTATTAAAAAGTTTTTGGGAATATGTGGTGGGCTTCGGTATTGAGCCCGCACTCAGACATATATGCTTATGTGAGCCACCAAATCCTGCACCTACATTGCTACCTTCTCTGTAGTCATATTGCCTGGAATTCAGGTGCAGAAGTCAGCAAAAGATTTAGTAAATTCTGTAAATTTACTAAATCCTTTCAAGATGGAAGGCAAGGCAAAACTGACAATTGAAAAAAGTTATTTTATTGTTATTATTTTTTTAATGTCTAGCAACAGCCTCTAAATGGGAAATTTATCCAAATGCGGTAAATTGAATACTTCGATTGGGGCTCTGAATTTAGCTCGAGGATGTCGAAAATTGATTCGGATTGTGGTTGGATTGAAATAAACAGGCCGAGCTATGAGCCAAAACTTTGGATCAATTTTTTTTTTAGCCAATTTTGAGTTGAACATAGATCAACAAGAACTAACTCTAGATAGGCTTGTAGTATTTTTTATTTACAATAATTATATATATAAAGCCAAGTAAAATTGAATAAAATGAGTCATGAGCAATTTTGAGCTGGAACATATCTAAATTTCTCAATGTCAGGTAGTTTGTTTCAATTTTGGGCCGGATCAAATTGATTTTGAGATGAAGCGGATATAAATAACTCAATTTGAGCCAACTCATTTGGATTTTGAGCAATTTTGAGCCGGCTCGACTCGAAATCAAATATAACGAGCCACGAGTTGATTCCGAGCCACAATAAATCTACTCAAGCCATACCCGACTCGGCTCTAAATCGCATCATTAACGGCCTTAACTTTGATTCATATTACAACTCCTTTCGAATTGTTTTGGATTATTTCAGGCATTGCTTATTTTTTAGCTTAGATTGTTTGTATTTGCCTTATTTGATTCTGAAAAAGCATATCTTATATAGTTCACCATCAGCTTCAGTACCACAGGCACCTGCAGCTCACATTTCATTCTTGGATATTATGATGATAGGTTCAGATTTATTTCATTAAGTTTGCAAAGACGATTGATTTTAATAAATTGATTATTATATTTTGTTATTTGAGGCACTAATTGAATGTAAATGAGTTTGTGGAGCGAATAACTTAGGGTCTTTTTGGGACAGCTACAACTTTTCAGTTGAAGCTGACTGGTTGTTTGTTGCAGCTGTTTGAAAACAATTGTGGCAGTTGCTTCTGGACAAATGACCATTCTTTTCATGTTTAGTAATGCTATTTGTAACAAAACTGTGACTGTCATATATTTGATACTTCAAAAGCAACAATTCACTTCAGAACAGTACAAAATTTCAGATACATATCTTTTTCAGATTAGTCTTGATTTTTTAACATATATAGCCAAACGGCTTTTTAATGAATGATAGGAGGGAGAGAAGGCAGGAGAGTGCGAAGAAAATGGCGTGGAGAAAGCGAGTAATCATTTATATCACAAATAATATAACTATTTTAACTTTTGTTTAGAAGTGAAATATAGCTTTTCATGGAAGTAAATTAACACACACACATAATAGAAGCTACACGAATAATGTCATGTAACAATTATAGAAGAGACTACTCTTTGACTAGAACAAGGTCAAATACCCAAAGACCAAGCAAAGCTAAAGACTTTAAAAGAAAAATATATATATAATTTCAAATCCCATTACTTCCATTCAACACAAACACAATTTACAGAATGGATCTAAAACTTTCAGATTTTAATTACCCAGTTAAAGTCACCATTGCTAAAATATATACATCATTGACCAATTAATAATGCAGGCAGATCAACCAACCAATATCAACCTGATGAAGCTAATAACCCATCCGTGCCATGGAGCTAGCAAGCTCTGCCGCCGGTATGTACCCATTTCTGTCGCGATCGAATGATCTGAATACGTCGAGAAGCTGCTCCTAATTGAGCATCATCTGCTAGCTCATCAGCGGCGTGATGGCTGCCACGAGCTCGTCAAACACCACAACCGCATGGGATTCGGCCAAAATGGAGTCCCGCCGCGCTCGGGATGCCGAACCAAAGGCTGAGATTAGCGGCCGCTCAACGCGCCGTGCGAAAACCAAACGGACCCTTAATTAAAGTTCTGTTTGTTCCATGTTTTCGTGGGGCTTGAAAACTGTTCAAATGGAGAACTTTTCAATTTGGATATTTTGAGATTGATATTTGCATCTTTATCCATATATAGCCATAGACAATGCTTCAATATAGTCAAAATATTATGCACTAAATTTTTTTTTTCTTTGTAGTCACTCACATGATAATGTGAGTCTTATATTAAATGAGAAGTTCTCCATGATTGGAGATAGTTTGTTGGGAATGTGATGGATGTAAATTGTAAAAGTTGTTTTTCATGAATGAATTAGGAGTCTTGAAATGTTTAAGTTATCATTAAGCAATAATTAACAATAAATTTGTTTATATTACTTATAGAAGGGGAGATTGAGGGAGTAGAAAAAAAAGGCATTGAATATTAGTAGTTGATATGCATCACACAACTACAAAATGGAAGCATGGTGTGGCAAGTATTAATCTTCGCTCCTAATTATTATGTGTTGAAGTATT
>NEWO01000162.1:1064845-1079530 GCA_003013225.1 Phalaenopsis aphrodite | reverse complement strand
ATTAACATAAGCAACAATCAAGTAGAAAGGTCAAACTTTAGAAAATGGTCAATGATTTGCTCAATCATTCTCCTTATAATATGGGATATTATTAGCTAGGAAGACGTGGTATAAGCTGATGGTTGATAAGTGTAGAATATTAACAAATGGATGATGTTCGATTGTAAACATTAACATCGTGTGATAATCAATGATCTGTTTGGCAGTCTCCTAGTGTATCGATAATCAAGCTGTGCCAGGCTTCAAATGATGATCAATTGATAATATGTTGTGTTGAATGATTATTAGTTTCTCATTTAGTGTTATCCGTATAATAGAGGAAACCAACGACCAAAAAGATAGACATTAGACGACAATGGTTGATAGACAGCAAACACTGGCAAACAAAATAAGAGATTGCATGCGTTAATATGAAAAATGTTCTAATAAGTAAAGAAAATTATGTTATGAAATGTTTAGATGAAAATATTTATCATTCCTTCCACTTAAAAATCATTATTTATTATGACTAGTTGTTTGTTAAAGATGCACGAAAATTGAAAAGTTATTAAGTTATATTTTGATGTATTTTATAAAACAAAGAATGAACACACAAAATGAAATAATAATAATGAAAGTACTAAAAGAATATTATGGTGGACACAATCAATTGGAATGTGGAACAATGATGCTGAGGATGCCCTCCATAAGTATTCCTTGAATATTATCTTCTTACTTGAAAGTAAAAGAGCGCAAAGGGAATTCAACACTGGGTCAAATTTTTAACCCAATCATGAACAATATACAAGCCATTACAAGAGATATTTATCACAAGAGATAACGTCCGACCAAAGCCTGGGAAAAAAATTAGAGTAATTATAATGGATATTTTGAAGAGCTCCGCTTTAGGTTCGAATATTGCATGAATGCACTTAAGAACTTTCTTAACTTCTTATATTTTGAAGAGTAAGGAGAGGACTAGCGGCTTTAATGGGGAGAAATAGAAGAGAGGGCTAACGGTTTAGTAGAAGGGAGAGATGAATTGGGATAGTTTTGCTTTTATATTTCAAACAAACTTCATATAATAGTTGTAGTTCTCAACTTATAAATATCACTTTGATCCGCCTAGGGTTTTATCTTTTCTCCGACACAAGACATCTGAATGTCGTGCGGAATCAAATGTTTTGTGTTTCTCAACTAATAAAGCGCGTCATCGAAAGTATTAAACCACTTCAAAAGGTAAAAATATAACATTTACGATGGATGTGATTATTCAAACTATGAAAATATTTGATATCTACAATGGTCCACAACTAAACCCAATAAATAATTTTCTCTATTTAATGTGAAGACTAAATAGGGTGTAGATTAGTTATGGAGTCTTCTTCTTCCTATAAGGGAAAATTCTATAGTTAATTACATCTTAAGCAAATAAAGTTACTTAAAAAACTCTCGATTAAGACAGTGATTTTGTCCTCCAGAAATTTCTAGGTTTAAGTTTCCATGATTGGGCATTGGACTTCCAAATAGTAATGACTCAAAAGTTGAACATTTGTTAATAGAAGCCAAAAGGGGAAAAGATAGAGGACACTCGAAGATACCGAGGAAACCTCAGTAGTATCCCAGACTATCCTATTGTTTCGCATTTGATGTTTTTTGAAGGAAAATTTATTATTTCTTACTGACGTTTTATTACAATGTTAGGAATTATACTACATATCATACAATCATGTAGGAGCCTAAGAGTGAGGATTTACGTCGTAACTAGAGAACAACCTCAGAGTCCTAGGGTAAAGCTCACGGAGAGGAGTGAAAATTCAGAGCCCTAACCTAAAAGAAGGGAAACATTGAATGCAATGGACTTACAACTCTGCCTAGAAATGGCCACCTAATCACATTCAAAACAATCCATGGCTAGTCTCGATGATGTAACATAGGTAGGTTGTTATTTATTAGGAGTAATATGTCTTACGATCTGATTATAAATCATGTTGCCTAAGTATGTATGATATGCATAATGACTTAAGACTAGTGCGAACTTATTTCAAAATTTCAAATTTAAATGTTATATGACTCACCACACTCAAATGTTTAGTTTTAATTAGTGTTGAGTGCATCGAAACAAGCTATGTAACGAGTTATGCAAGTCCTTGATAATGAATACATAGAAGGTTTGTTTAAAGCCATTCGGTATGCATAGAAGGAACTCATTCTATAAAGTAGTGGCTCTCATTGGTCAAACCACCTCTTTCCATGCAATGAGTGAGGGCCTGAAGATAAAGAATATGAGCAATATGTTATGCAAATGTCTACAAATCATGTTATCGTTCATATTCTTAAATCAAAAAATAATTTCTACTCGGTTTTATTTGGTGTCAATCAAGACTGTTTAAATGTATGATTTTTCTATGGTTGTGAACGTCATGATTTACTTGGTTTAGTTTTGGTTGTGAGTTTTATTTTGAAAAGTCATATTGAAGTTGTTTAGGTTAAAATAGAAGGTTTAGTCCTTAAATGAGCATACCGGCAATCTAGGCAAAAGGTATAAATGTAAATACCAGTCTTTAATTTAGGCAGACATATCGAATGAATACAAAAAAAAACTTAATGTATGGGTGTCAACCCTAACTTATGTCAGACTCGTCAACTGACATTATTCGAACAACCGTTGATTGTTTAGTTGAGATTCATCCTTCACTTTGTGTTTCGTCTTATTTTGGATAGTTGATATGTTTATAATTAATTGATCATAACACTTCTTAACTCAATAAAAGAAAAGAAGACTCAAAGTAAAGATCCTAGTTTACTACAACAACTTATTTATTTATAGCAGCTCTGCAAAATAAAGTTAGTACACCCTAATAACATGTAAGTCTAAGGCAACATTTTGAATTTTATTTTTATCAATCCTGCAAAACAAAGTTAGAATGCTTCATTGTCATAAAAATAAATGTTTTTATTTTGATCATTAATGTGTTAATTATTAGCCATTTTATTTGAGACAACTCAGGCAAGATGTCCATGGTTTTTTGTCTTCTCATGGTTGTTGGGTTTCATGATCTGTTTAGTCCGGTGAGGCGGTCAAGCCTACTCCAACCTCAAGATTCTTGTAAAAAATAATGAGTTGTGTCATCCAAGAGATCTTCGTAGATCCAGGTAGCAGGGTTAAAGTAGTGTTCGATGATTTTTGTTCATTATGATTTCATTTAAGTTTTAGTGTATTTTTTGGATTTTTAGTGGGGTTGAAGATTTTAAGTTGCTTAAGACTTTTTAGCTGATTAATTTTTTGTGATTTTATTTTATTTTTAATGTTGAAATGACCTGGTCAAGATCCCATGGTTTCGTCCTCCAGTGGTCATTGGTTTTGTGGTTTGATTAATCACGAGTGACTAAATGGTACTTCGTTAGCAGTCATGAGTTGTCTCATCCGAAGTTACTTCTCAAACCGGGTTGTGCTTTATAGTTTTAAGTATTTACAGTGTGTTTTAGATTATGTCATTTATGTTTATTACAAATTTTGCATTTCAACACATATTATCTCTGGAGTGCATTTTTAAGTTAAGTGTGCTTTTATTATATTATGAGAGGTCAAACACTCCTTAACTTGATTTACTTTTATCAATTTTTAGTTTGGTTCAGGTTAAATTAGGTTAGCCTGAATTGGTTTAAGTTTATATGGTTTGGCCCAAGTTTGATGGATTTAGACTCAGGTTTGCTTAAGTTTGATTTGAGTTGGCCTAGGTTAGGTCGGGTTGACCCATGTTTGCTTTATGTTTAATTTGGGTTAGCCATATTAGGTTGTGTTGTCCCAGGTTTTAAGTTTGATTTGGGTTAGTCTAAGTTAGACCTAGTTGACCCAGGTTTGCTTTGAGTTTGATTTTGGTTAGTTTAGGTTAGGCCGTGTTGACCCAGGTTTTAAGTTTGATTTGGGTTAGCCCATGTTAGGCTCGGTTGACCGAGGATTGTTTAAGTTTACTTTGAGTTGAGTCGGGTCTAAGTTAAGTTTAGAACTTGGTTAATTCAAGTCTAAGTTAAGTTAGGCTAGAGTTAAGATTAAAGTTGGGTTGAGTTAGGTCAAGCATAGAATTTGGCTGAGTCAAGTCTAAGTTGGGTTAAAATTGAGTTGAATTTTAGGTTAAGTTTAGATTAGGTCCAAGTTGAGTTAAACCTAAGTTAAGATTAAAGTTATAGTTGAGTCAGGTTTAAGATATGTTAGGCCCAAGCTTAATTAAAGTTTGAGTTGAGTTAGGTCTAATTTAGATTAGACCCAAGTTAAGTTTTAAATTTGGGTTTGACCCAAGTTAAATTTTAAATTTGGTTTAAAATTAGGTCTAAGTTGGGATAGAAGTGAGCTAATTTTAGGGTTTAATTATTAAGGCAATTTCATGATTCATGGAATAATTATGAAATTAACTTTCTTTAAAATTTTCATTAGGATGTAATCCTAAGATTTTCTTAAGTTAATTTTTGTGTTTGATATATATTTAGGAAATAATTTGGACTAAAATGCAAAGTTTGCAATTTTATTATTTTATCCTTAAGTTTTTTATTTCGTTTGTAAATTTTTAGATGTGAAAATGGTAATTTTAATGTCAAGATTACTGCCCTAATTTTTTTTTAAAATTTTCATTTTAAATTATATTTTTCATATGTTTATTTTATTTTTTTATAATTATTTTTCAAAACAAGTGGTTTTGATAGGAAATTAAATATTTTTGTGTTAGGGAGGTCCCCTGACTTTAGAAAAATCAGGGAACATCCTTAATGATAGAGGAAATAATCCCTAAAAATTTAATATATTTTTTACTTATATTTAAATTTTTATAATTAAAATACATTCTGAGATATTTAATTAATTAAAATTAAATATAATTTATTATCTTATTTTTTTAATTTCATTATTTTCTCCTCTGTTCACGGAGTTTAGAGGTTTTTTTTATGATTTTTATTTATTGATTATGAATTTTTAAAGTTTATACACATTTTTTTGGATTTAATTAATTTAGAAAAATCTTAATATCGTACTTATACACATCGACGACACATTATCCCTAGCATGCTCTGAAACTCCACACGGTGCTCTGCTGTTCACTGTTGTTTCCGCGTGTGCGTAGAGATGGCCTACAATCCACTATGTCGATCTCTTCTCGCAATCCATCTGGTTTGATCTTAGCCTTCGATTTCAAATACACCAAAATGGACAACATCAGTTCATCGTCCCCATGGGACAAAGAACAGAGGACAGTTCACACTTAAAACCTAAAATCTTGCTAAACGCTCAACCAAATTGCATGGGGTTTGATCATATAGCTTCATCTAAGTGAGACAAACCTATCAATATGGTTAAGTGGGCATGCATTATTCATTTTCTTCGTAAAAGACCTAATCAAGGCTTAATTTAGGAGTTTTGAACCCATACCTTGTCCCAAGAGGTGAAGCCTAAATTGGGGTTGATGGAAACGGTTGTCTTGATGCCACAAAGCTTCCACTTTCTTCAATTTGGATTGAAATTGTTCATAGCTATGAGCTAGACACAGTCTGATCTAGGGATATGGTAGGGGTGCGGGAAGGTCTATTTTCTATTGAGGTAGAGATTTTGGGCCTGTATGAAGCTTTTGAAATGCTTAGTGAGAGTTAGTAAGGGTTTGATGTCAATGTTGTAAACTTCCCTGAATTTTTGTGGAGGAATTAGGGCAATAGGGGTGATATGGAGGCTTGAAAATGGTGGGGATGGGTCGCTCTTGACTGTGGAAATGTTTTAGCTGTTGGGAGTTAGGGATTTGGAAGGTTGGTTGGGAGCTTAGTGTGTGTGTAGAGTCAGATTGGGGCTATTTTATAGCAATGGGAGGCCATGGAGGGAAGCTCTAAGGTGCTTGTGGATTTATGGTGGCTCCTCAAAAGATGATCACAGAGATTTCAGGAGCTTGGGCTGAGAAATGGAAGGTTTTTCCATTTTTGAAGTTTTGACCATGGTGAGCTCCAATGGTGATGGAGGAGGCATGAACAAGGCTTGAGAAGATTGGGGAAGGCTTGGATTTGATGGTTTGACTCATTTTGGTCACCCATGACTCCCTTTGAGTTTGATTTGGGTTGGTTCAACCAAGTTGACACTTGGTGGCTCACATAGTTAAGTGCGCATGGTTTGTCTTTTAGTGTTTGTTTTGTGTTTAATTTACTTTAAATTACTTCTTATTTGGTTTGTAGTGTCACGAGAGGTTATTTGGGTCATGTGAGTCATGAGTTTGCCTTTTAGGGGTACAAGGCTTGGGCTTAAGTTTGGGCCTTAAATGGTAGGCTTGTTTTTGGATGGTTGGGCTTACCATTTAACCCCCTTAGGATTAATTAATCTAATTAATTAGGCTAAGCAATTTGATTTATTATTCCATTTGTTGTAATTAGGTTTGATCTAAGCTCAACTTGATAATCTTAATGTTTTTGGTATGGGCTCAGGTGGACTAGTCTTTGGTGGTCTAATTGTCTTTTGATTTAAATTTTTTATGTTAGGATTTTCTTATTTCAGTTTTGGGTTTTGGTACAAAGGGTAAACCCTTATCTGGCCTAAAATTAGCCTCATGCCCAATGGGCTTCTTCTAGGTCAAAGAGGGTTTTAGGGGTGGTCAGTACGTCATCATAGGGGTTTCTAGGACTCTAGGCTCCATGGGTTACCAATGGCATCCTCCACCTATAGGGATTCAACTTGGGCTTTTATCAGTTTCAACTCTCATCATATCAACCAATAGTTGAGGATTTGACTTTAACCTCACGAAACCCTAAGTGAATGTTGAATTAGTTAGAAGTTCTATATGAGTGAGTTCCATCTTTAGGCATTTAAGAAGGTCACTGAGAAACCCTAAGGCTATTTCTTAGGCTTCTATAGAGAGAAGAGATCCTCACAAAAGTGAGGTCAACATACTTCAAATAAAATAAATAAAATTATCAAAATAAAATAAATCTTCCCAATAATGATATTAATGGTTGCACACTAGTTTAGAGCTCATTTTGTTGAGCTTGAGCTTGCTAGCTAAGATCTTGTTGGAGTTCAAGCCAGTGCTTGATCCAATATTTGTAGTAGTGTTCAAACCGATTCATTTAAAATTACAATAATTTGATCTTGATTGATAATCTAAACAAGTTATTCTTCTTAACATTTAATATTCTCAAACAACTTATTAGTAAATTGAAAGCGCTCTATTGAGTACATTATTAAATTATTAAGTATTATATTGAGCTTAAAACATGATGCTTTTATCAAATGAATTACTGTTAAGAAAGCATTTCAATGTGTTTAAACAAACCGTTTGTGTTCATAAATAAAAACAATTTAAATATAAAAGAACAAGCTAGACACTTTTAACAATCATAAATGAGCTCTAACCAAACTCCTCTCACTAACCTTCATTAGATTGCTAAGAGAGAAAATAAAAAAAATAAAAAAATATCTAATATTTAATTTGTAAAGATTATGAGGTTGCTAATGCAAATTTTTAATTATTTAAATTCCCATGCAAAAGCTGCCAATCCAACTGGAAGATTTATCTCACAATCCAGCTTCATGGAACCCTACCAAACAGTCAACAACAACTACTCCACATGTAATCCCATTCATAAATCTAAAATTCACCTACTCACTTTTAAATACCTTTAAACTTACACAACAGTTCCAATCCCAATTACAAAGATGCTGAAATCTCATAAAATCATCAACACATCTGCACAAATCACTAGAAGAAAGGAGAACCAGCCATTAAAAGAAAGAAAAAGAAAACTTTATCTCCAACCACTTTACATGGAGATCATAAGATTCAAATAAAAAAAACAAGCAGTGTGCTCAAAGGAAGGATTTTTCTACTGGCAATTGGGATTTCTTCCAGGTCCACCAAAATAGAAATAACTCCCCCAATCACCATTACTGTCATACTGAACATCATAGCAGTTTGACTGCTCAGTGAATGTGCTGATCGATCTAGGTGGACTCAGATTATTAGATTCGTCGACTATTTGGAGTTTCTTGAAGTAACTCGCTTTGCCGAATCCTTCTTCAGGAAAATGGCCGCTTCCCATGTGGGTGGCGGTGTGCCGTCCATCTGGTTCAGAGTTTATCACTTCTCCTCCCCATTCGACAGTGGAGGCACTGTCGGATAGGTAGGAGAAGAGGAATGAAGGCCAGTAGCCCATAATGTTATCGCTTCCGAATTGCATCCACCAGTTGCCTTCCTTTGGGTCCTGAAGAATTTGTCATGCAGTTAGTCTTTCTCGGTGGTCGGAGAGGGAAAGGGAAGAAGAGGAGAGACATTGTATGTGAGGACTTGTTTGGTTTGGTGAAAATTGAATGTAAAGTTTAGTTTTTACATGTCAATTCGTGTTTGTGTTTAGCTTGAAGATGGTCGAGTAAAGTTTTTTTACCTTTTTTTTTAATTATTTTTGGGCTTTAGATCGAATTAAATTATAATAGTTAGAAATTAGTAGTTACAGTACATCTAACAACAAAGGCATCATAGTGTCTTGCAGAAGTTATTTTACTTCTACTTCACTTTCACAAGAGAAATGGAGGATCGGTTTGGTATAATTTTTTGTCTACTTGGTGTTTCGGACCTCCACCACATTTGTGAATGTGAAATTCCTTTCTTGTTGCATTATAAAAATTTTTGTGATGTAAAGCTATTTTTTGCAACAAAGTTTATTAAAGTGTAGTGGCTGCAAGAAAATTGCTATTCTACTTTTTAATATATATATATATAATTCTCACCAGTTGGTTTTTAAAAAGTTATTCTCCTCCTCACAACTTTACAAACGTTTTTACAAAAAACAGCAATCACCCAAAACAGACCCATACTCTCATTTATTAGGAACTTAATACAACTTTATATAGGACAATTCTTCACTCCCATGTGCATCAAAACGACTCTAGCCATCACATGAAGACTTTCTATCAAAACTCCCACATAAACCAAAGACTTTCAAACTATTAAATATCAAGCATCAAAAGTCCACCCAAGCACTCCAAACCAACATCAAAATTCACCCACGTTTGAACCTTACCCGAACATTATTGAAGACGCGAAGTTTCATGAGAGCCAAAGAACACAAAATTATATCGCAGACAATATCATTGGCTTTGATACCACTTAATAAGAGGGGACACCGATCAACCCAAAGCCTAAACTGATTGACAAAGACCACTACCAATATGCTCAAAATTGAGCCTTTGTTTCACTCCCATGTGCTTCTTAATAGAGTCAATGATTCTATATTTGATTTCTAGCAGTCTAGGATTTATTTTTCTGGCAAAAGGTTGAAAAAAAACACATTATTCAAAGATTCTTTCTTTGATTTCTAGTTGTGTCAGAATTATTTGTTTATATAAGACAGTGATGTGCCTTGTACCTACCTTCCATACAAGTATACTGATATCATATTGTGAGCCACCATACTCAGATACAGGATAGATGCTGGCCCCCATAGCTATCTCACTGCTGATCTGGATAAAACCAGAGCACAGCAAGTTGTAGCAGCCAGTTGCTTGATAAGAATCACTCTGTCATTTCAATAAAGATTAGTTAATTAAAAAAGAGAAAATTTTCTTATGTATTTACATGCTAACACCCAATGTAGAATATTTACACTGCAAAAATTTGGTATCATAAAGCCATGTTTGAAAACATGTATTTCACTTTTAACAAGCAAAGAACAGTGGTGTTTTTAATGTGATGTTAAAGTTTTGAGAGTTATAAATGTAAATATGAAAGTGTAGATGTTAGATATGTGTCCTATAAAAAGAAAACATGAAAATACTGAGAAAAAAAAAGAAAAAGCATTGGGGAGTTTGTTTACTCACAGTCCAGTAAATGAAAAGTCTGGTATTATTATCTCCATAGAGCTCTGGACTGACCTATTTTAGAAAAAAAGATTCAATATTTTAGTTGAAAGATCTATTTCTCAAATAAGTGGGAAGAAAAATTACTAATTTTTTTTTCTCTTTGCCTATGGATGAAAGCATCATAGAGAGTCTACCAGCCAGCCTGCTTCAATGCTATTGAGGTCTTCACCAAAGGAACCTCCCAAGATCCAAAGTTGGGAGAGGCTGAACTCATTGGGCAATTGAATATTTGGTTCCCATACATTAATTATCGCCTTTGCTCCATAATACTTATCCCCATTTACATAGGCAATTGCATGCTGCATAACATAAAAGAAGAAAGGAATCTAAAAAGAGAAGAAAGGTTTGAAATGGAAAAAGAAAACTATTAAAAGGAATCAACTTTATTGCAAAGATGCCTTCTTTTTTTTCTCACTTGTTTCAAACATAGGTTAACATTCCATGCAACCAGAAATTCAAGCTAATTGACTTCACTTGAATTTTCAATATCTATCATCATTAATTCAAACCATCCTTTTGTAGCCTACTACTTTATAAGATATAATGCTTCACATCATGATAATTTATACCAGTCTACTGCTTATAAACATAAATAGGATAAAAAAAATCTAATTATAAAAAAAAAAGAAGTGGAAAAAAATGGAATTTTTGCATGGTTCTAAGACATATACTTGATGGCCACCCTCACTGATGAAATCAGGGTCTGCCAAAAAGGGTCTCGGAACGCTTCTTTGCTTCTTTTTTCCATATCTTTTCACTGAGCTAGCTCTAAGGATATCTTCTCTCCTTGTTCTCCTTATGGGTACTGTGCCCTTAGGGCATCTCCCACTCTGATGCCACAGCTGCGCTATACTATGGGCACCATTGTTGCTCTGATCTGAAGCCACCTTTCTCTCATCATAAAGTCCTTCAGGATGGAAGGCAGGCCTCAGCTGAAAAAAGAAGGAATTTTTATCAAATTTTAGCATAAAATAAGTAAAAAAAATTATAGAGCTTCTATATATGAGCTGAAAAACAGAGGAAATGAGAAAGAGGGAGACCTGAATTGTGTGGTTTTTGAGGAAAGGATGATCAAATGCTGGCTGATCAGCTATCTTTACACAATCTATGATATCTCCATCAGAACTCTACAGCATTTACAGAATGAAAAAGATAAGTTTAGCACTCAATGAGCACTTTAAGGGATTAAAATATTGCATTAAAACAAGCGAGACAAATGACAGATCCCTGATATATCAATTTAAATCAAGCGATTACATATTTACACGCATAACAATGATTTTATATAATCTTTTCCTCTTTTTTAGAATTAAAAAATACAACTTTTTTAGTGTGAGCACAGAAAAGGAGGAAAAGGAGGAAAAGAAGGGCAAAACATTTCCACATCCCCCATTCACCATTTTTGGTTCAAAAAAGTTCAGAAAAACATAAATCAGAACTTGAATGCGAAAAATAGAGATTCCAGGAAAGAAAAAAAACTATGATGATACTGTGACAGAACACATAAAGACAAATTGCTGAAAAAGTGTCGTTCACAGGAGAAGAAATTGGAAAAAGAGACCTGAATGCTCTTCACGGAAGGCTTGTTGAGCCTTCTTAAGTGCTTCCCCACAGACAACCGCTGCTCCAATCCTCCAGCGGCGGCCGGTAGCGCTCCGGCGAACCATAACCCGAAGCATATCAACACCACCGCCACCTCACTAAGGACGCTAGCTCGCGCCACCGTCCCCATGGCCTGCGCTGACGCGCGCCGCTCGCTCTGCTGCGCAAAATATGATTTTTGCTGAAAAGTTGAACGATTTGTGACTTGTGAGTGGAAGAAGAAGAAGGAGAAAGCCTTTTCCTTCTTCACCCTGCGATTTGGGAGCCGTGGACTGCTTCTTCAGTAGAAGCATGCGAGGGTATGATGGTCACTGTGCTTAAACTTGGGGGTATAAAGGGAAAGTCAGCTTCAGCAAGCACTGCGCTCCACATTCGCGCTGACTGACAATTCTGGGACCGCACGTCCTTCGGAGCTTTATGAAACCCAAATGACTTAAAAGCCTCTCTACAATTTCCTCCATGTCCTGAATCCAAGCTATACACTGTGTACAAAATTTTGCTGAACCAGTGTTTCAAATTCCATTTTCAAAATCTAAAAAAAATAAATAAAAAGTATTTTAATCTCTGCAACAATTTCAGTGCATGTCTTTTCAGTATCTATTTTTCCTTTTTTTTTTATGAAATATCAAATTAAGAAGGTAATAAATGTGAAATAATTTTATGGAATCTATCTTTTTTTAGCGCTTCATGATAGGGCTGTCAATCCGGCTTGTTGTTCGTGAACAGCTCGTGTTCGGTTCATTAAGAAGCTCGTATTCGGCTCGTTCGCTAAGTTAATGAGTCAAGCACAAACAACTCAAACAAAGATTTGTTCGTTCGTGTTCGGCTCATTTTGGCTCAAAATACTACTAATCAATTATATATATATATTTGTTGAGTAGTATTTTTAAAAAAAT
The DNA here is from genome assembly GCA_003013225.1 of Phalaenopsis aphrodite. Taxonomy (NCBI): domain Eukaryota; kingdom Viridiplantae; phylum Streptophyta; class Magnoliopsida; order Asparagales; family Orchidaceae; genus Phalaenopsis; species Phalaenopsis aphrodite. The sequence continues at coordinate 1,067,176 of NEWO01000162.1, read as the reverse complement.
TAATTGACTACAAGATTACAAAGATTTATATTCAATTAAAAGTATTAATTAAGAAAATAGAATAAAAATTATTTAGTTAGATTCAAATGATGTTTTAATATAAACAAAAGTTTTTAAATCTTGCCCCAATCTTTAATATTTTATGGCAAGGTGATTAAGGTTGTCAAAATGACTTTGTTCGTGAACGGCTCGTGTTCGACTAGTTAAGCAAACGAGCCGAACACGAACACACTTTTTGAGCTCGAAATATAAACAAGCCGAACACGAGCTGAGCTTGGGCTCGCTCGTGCTCGGCTCGTTTACACCGCTACTTCATGAACCTCAATTATTAACATCTCAAAAATCTAATTTTTCTAACAAAATATTGAAGGTTAAGGTACTGAAAAATAGTGAAATTGCAACAACTTTTTAAATTTGCAAATCATCTTAAATTGTGATTGAATCCAAACAATTTGAGTTTACAATTAGAAATGGTGATGGGATTAACAGAATATGAATCGTTTAACATAAGAGCTTGCGCCTATAGGAAACCTCAAACCCCACATAAAAAAGTCATTGCTACATGTGGGCAAAATCTCTGGGTGGTATCTTATCTACAATCCAATCTACTTTCTGAAAATTCGATCACTCAAAGCTCTCTCAACAAACAAAAATTTCATAAATCCCATGATAAGTTCTATTCAAGGAGAAATATTTGTCTACATAAGATGTACGTAGCGCTGCGTACATCTGAGGTTATTTTGGGGGTACAGGGGAGTTATATTCGGGTTATACCGGAGGTTACAAGGGGGTATAACCCAGATATAATCCCNTCTGAGGTTATTTTGGGGGTACAGGGGAGTTATATTCGGGTTATACCGGAGGTTACAAGGGGGTATAACCCAGATATAATCCCATTGTACCCCCAGAATAACCTCAGATGCACGCAGCGCAATATTTCGCCTATTCAAGGGGCTACCAAGCACCTCCCAAGAACATTCATAATTTCCAAATTTCCTAATAAATAACAATGATTTAATAGACATCTTATGTTATTTTGTTCTTATATTTTATTCCCACGTGCATGGCACAGTCCTGCTCCCTGTACGTGCTACCTTAACGTCAGGTTTGGTTCAGCACTTTTTTCTCCATAGACTCGGTCCCAAACTGTTAGGACGGCTACAGCACATGAGAACCAGAAGGGCATTTCCAAAAATACCACTCAATTTTTTATAAATTTACATATTTATCATTTAATTTATCAATCATATCATACTATATCATAGATAGTGGCATATATGTACACATTAAAACTATGGGGGTTAAATATGTAAATACATAAGAATTAAGTGGTATGTATGTAAATTGTCCTAGAAAATAAAGGAAATTAGTGAAAAAGAGTATATTATGAAAAATGCTCTTTCTTTCCCTTTATTTATGCCTATTAAAAATTATGAATCAAGACTATTTATTATTTCACATTCATGTCATAAATACTACTTTTAAAATGTTAAATAGAATTTTTCTTCTATAAATTTATCACACCGATTTTTGTGCCTGAAAATTCATGACGACGGAGTGATATCCTCAATGTTTTAATGTTGTACGAAAATTCAATATATATACAGATAATAGAAAAGTAACAGCAGGAAACACAAAAATTTGTTACGTGAAAAAACATGTGGAAAGGAAAAATAAACTAGGGGGTCTAGCCCAATCAAATTAATCCACTGTGTGATTGTAAATACACAAGTCTACTCTTCTCCTGAATTAAAGAAGATGAAATTACAATTTTGATAATCACAAAAGTGCAATAGTGGTTTAGTTATAATGATAATATTGGACTTTATCTACAAGAGTTGGTCAGTGACAATTATAACTATTTTTTTCAAAGGGGGTGGTTTGTTATTTCATTGTTACAAAGGGGTGGTTTGTTGAAAATAATGTAGTCAGTGGGTGCAAGAGTTGGTCACAAAGGACGTAGTTGAAGGCTGCAATGATGATTAACCTCATAAGTTGTAGTTGATTGTTGGAGTAGCGTTGGTTGGTCACATAGATCGTAGTTAAAATCTATAGCAGTAGTTAGCTACATAAGTCATAATTTGTAGTTGTTATAGTGGTTAACATATAGTTCATAGTTTGTCACATAGGTCATAGCTGTTAAATGCAGTAGCAGTTAGCTACATAGATCATAGTTTGTAGTTGTAGTAATAACTGACCACGTGGGTTATAATTGATAGCTATAGTAGCAATTAATTAGCCAAATAGTTGGTAACTACAACACTTCTCTTGGGTTTACTATTTGACACCTAAGACAAACTTATTGATACAACATGTATAGAAAACTTCAAG
>NEWO01000162.1:1034735-1060392 GCA_003013225.1 Phalaenopsis aphrodite | reverse complement strand
AACAATTTTTTTTATTAGGTTAGTTAAACGAATCAAGCATGAACAATGATGCGTTCGTCCGTGTTCGAATCGTTATTGTTCGAAATATAAAATAATTTAAAATAATTATATATAAAAAATTTATGATATTTTTAAAAATTAAATTTTATAAATTATAATATCTAATAAAAAATTAATAATAATAATAATATATTAATATACTATATTAGTAATATACTAATATAGATATTATATATTTATATAATATAAGTTATATAATTAATATAATATATTATTTATATATATTAATATTAGGGATGTCAAACTGTCTCGTCGTTCGAGAACAGCAAGTGTTTGGCTCGTTCGTTAAGAAACGAACATGAACAGTAACTTCACGAACAATTTGGAATACGTGCTTATTTCAAACAAACTAAATTTCAAACGAACCGAACACAAACACAAGCTCTGTTTGTTCGTGTTGGGTTCATTTACACCCCTACATATCACTTGAATCTTTAACATCTCATAAAAAAATATTACCACCATTACATTTTTTAAAAATGAAATGCACCATTCCAAGCATATATTTATGACTCCAAAGCATCATATCACTCAAATAAATTTACACATCCAACCTCTAACTTATATATTTTACATTTATACATCTAAAATATTTCATATCACATCAAAAATATCATCATTTTAATTTTTAAAAGGTGAAATATATCTAAAAATTAAGGTTTAGGCGTTTGATATGTGAAGACATGAGAATTGAATGGTATATATGTAAATCTTCAATATAATTAATATTTGTACGTAACTGTAAACCAGCGTTCATGTGTTAGAAGTTCCCAATCAACAGGCCTTATGGCTTCAGCCCAATTGTCCGGAAGACACGATTTTTTGTCCGAGTGACCGATTAGAGTGACCCGCTAACCTCACTCGTCGATTTCGTCAGCTGACGTGCTGAGCTATCTTGGCGAACAAGCACCTCGAACTGGTCTAAAATTTCCATTTGGTGAACCGAACAATCAAACTCATTGGTCTAGCTTGATTTTTGGGCAGTTAGGGTGGCTATGAGATCTCAAAAGTTAAGAGTAACATCAATAATTGACATATATCACATCATCGTTATAAATTGTTTGACACGCATTGTGGTCTATTCATCAAATCACTGTAAACAGATTTTGTATGACACGACTTTTATGTTAATATTTTATTATACAGATATTAGAAGGGAAGAGAGTTTGGAGAGAGACGACTCTCTCTGCGCCTTTTCGGGGACCTTACGACATGCTTGCATGGATCCATTCGTCTCATTTTCTCGTTAGATTATCTTCTCCGCTCTGCCAGAGGGGAATCGGAAAATAGAACTCATATAGTTTAGGCCTGTTGTGTGCACCTGCTGTCTAATTAATAATAATAACTAATTAATAATTAAGTAATAATTGATTAATTATACTCGATTAAAATATTATTTTATGCTACCAATAAATACATTATAAGAAGTTATAGAAGCACGTTTGGGTCATATAAGCAGGCTGAAAAGCTGAATAAAGTAACAAATAAAATAAAATAAAATAAAATTGGAATAAGTGGAGGAAGAGATGAGAGGGTTTATGATGGTAGATTTCTGATGAAAACGAAGGGCTGCATTCAATGTATTGCATATCGAGTAAAATTATAGAAGTAAAAATTAGAATCTATTTGGGGCGGCGGTACGGTATCACATGTAGTTCTATCTGTTTAGGTAAACTGTATTTTGATAATTTTTTTTCAAAAAGCTACCGTTGAAATTAGCACCCTGGCTAGGTGCGATAACAGCTTTCTAGATGTGATCGAATTTTTTCAAATAAAAAAAATAAATAATAATCACCGCAATTGTTTAAACATCAAATTATTCTTCAGCAACTTCATAATTATTTTTAAATAAATGTAGCCGCCCAAAGAGACTCTAAGATAGGAAGTGATTGTAACTTTTTACTTACGGAAAGAATTGGGAGAGAGAGAGAGATAGCATGAATGGAGTAATGGAAAGTACCAGCAATTATAGCAGCTCTTTTCCTTCTCTGCCTCTCCCTCTCCCTCTCCCTCCTAAAAAATTAACAATGGCCTAGATAAGGCCGCTCATGAGTGGTTAGATGAAGAGTAAATATTACCTCCGGGCCAATACTATAATCTATAAAATAAGTGACAATTCACATATAGAGAGAAACATATATATATATATATATATATATATATATATATATAAATAGAGAGAGAGAGAGAGAGATTGAATTGTAGGTCAACATAATACATTTTATTATAATTAATTAGATTAACATGCAGGGGCCTTTGTATGGTACTCATTCTATCATAACATAGAGCAAACTTATATGAAGTACACAACTCTTAATCTTTGACTTTTGAATGAACTAAAATTTGTCTTAAGCTTAAATCAAAAAGCTAATAATTGAGTTAAGGCTAGCTCATTTAAGTTCAATTCTAATTATATAGAATAAACAAATAAATAAACAATTAGTGCAATTAGAGTCGACAATAGTAATATGATGTTAAATTAGATACTATAAAACTTCAAAATCTAATAAAAAGTTCTGATAAATTAGGGGCATAAACTCTCACATAAATATATAGTGCTAAAATAGTCAATAGTTCAACGTGAGAGTTGAATCTGGTTCTATTTGAAAAGGGACTTTTACATACATTTCTAACACCTATACCTTTTGCATTAATACCATCCAAATCTATCATAACACCAACAAATACCATCATTTTAACTTGAAAAAAATCAAAAGTTTCTTCATTGTAACACAACTATACCAAAAACAGTGTACAAATGAGACAAAAGTGAACACTACTACACATATACAAGCACCTCATAAAGCCACTGCAGTTCTTAAAAATAAGCAGAAACCTCCATTACAATAAAATTTACAGTGGAATCAAGACTGCAAAGCTTTAGATTTCCTCTAGCAAATCTGCAAAAAAACCAATTCACCAGCTAAAATTAGTAAAAAAGTCTCTAACTTCTAGATATAAACTTGAACTAATAGAACAGGTGATGATGGTTCTTCTAGAAAATCTGCATCAATGGTTAAGGCATGCCCCAACTCCAACCTATCTCGCCCGTCATTGCGGATTCAATCTTCTACTTCAACAAACCGGCCGCAGACCCACTTTCTCGTCTTCGCCGAGACTATTTTGGAATCGTTTCGCTTTCTCGAATCTACTGTTTCTGCTCTATCTGACTCAATTCTCTTCAGATGATGAGAAGGTAGAAGTTGGTCCTGAGATGCTATGAAGCCTTCCTCGGAGTCTATTCCACAACTCATTTCATGTTGGTTAATTTCATCGCCATTCTCAACGGAAGACGGATTAGGGAATCCGTTCACAAGTTTTTCAGTTAGCATTGATTGCTTTATCGTAGCAAGCGTATTTGTCTGCAGGTGCTTTTCCAATCCATCCGAATTACTGTTGAAGTACGAGTCGACTTCGCTTTCGTATGACATAAATGGTTCCCTCTCAATGGTTTGAAGTGATAAATTTGCCTCAGCAATCAGCTTTCTGGTTTCCAGAAGTGAAGCTTTTGCCAGAGGGCTGTTCAGGGCAGCTGCCTCGAGAGCTTCTGCAGCTCTCTCAGCCTCAGCAATTAGTAGCCTGAACAAGCAAAATGGAAACTAAGCTTATGAAAGTAAAATTAGCATTGCAGCAAAATCATTAGATATGGGAGCCAAAAATTGACCTAACAAGCTAAGTCGACTCAAACTTGAGTCGAAATTTGGTTGGTTCAAGTTAGAAATCCTAGCCCGTTTTATTTATTTGGATGGGTTTGGTTTGACCTGTCAATCCGAAACTGACCTCTCAACCCAAAATTGACTCGAAATTTACCTACGAACCAGAAAGTGACTCAATATTGGCTCGAAATCAACCCTAATTTGACCGGAATAGCTGTCATATATTATTTTCAATGGGTTATATGAGCGGATTCGAGTCAACGAGTTGAAGGCTGGTCGAGTTCAAGTTGGATATTCGGACACGTTTAACATTCAGGTCGGGTTAGGTCAGGTAAAGATATGTTGGGTCGGGTCATACCCATACCGGACACACAAACCCAATTTAACACTCCTAAAACATATATAGGAAGAAAATAAATCATTCATATGAAAAATCATGTGTTAATGCCTGATCAGATAAGAAGTAGAACATATTTAGGCTTGAACAGATAACAAGAAAAACATACTTAGCCCTCCTGGTGGCTTCTCTTTTCTTGGATTCCATTTCTGCTCTATCTGCTTTAATTTTCTTGAGCAAATCTAACTTGACACTGGACATTGGATCCTTGTAAGAAGCAGCAGAGTTTCTTCTTTTCTTATATGTTTCTTGCTTGATGTTCTTCAGTTCAAAGTTCAATTGAGCAGTCTGTTCAAATTTTTTACTGACAGCACCTTTTTCAGAAGTTTCTCTGGTAGGTTTTCGCCTTTGCTTTTTATTTGATCCAATCACTGTGCCATGATACTTCGCCAATGCAGCATGAACTCGATCACGATATTCCTAAGAGATGGAGAAAAGGTTAAAGAATTTTATAAGAATTTTGATAATTTGTGAGGGGAAAGGTGCAAAAAAAGCAGTTTCATGGTTTGTTTTTTACAGGATCAGCCCATTTGGCAGAGATGGACTCTGAAATCTTTCGACGCTGCTCGAGAGATTTTGGTGTCCTCTTGCTGCCCTTTGGCCTCGGCATTGATTTCCTCTTCTCAATGCTTTCCAACCACTCCTGCTTCAGTTGTTCATCTATAACCTTATAGGAATCCCATTGCAGCTCAACCTCACCAGCATAACCTTTCCTTGCCGCCTCTGCAATCATGTTTTGCCATTCAAATATGCATTTTTGTTGAACAGTTAAAATTCTGCGTCGTCTTCGCCAACCCTGCCTCACACCTACTGCAATTTTCTTCTTTGTGTCATCACTACATGGCAAGAAAAAAATATATAAAATCAAAATGTATAATCATATAAGAATGATGAATTCAAACTATAGAAAAGCTACAATAAAGTTTCATTTTCATGATGCAATTAACCGGAAAGATGACAAAACTTTAAAACACCACCTCAAACATTTCTTCATGTTGCACATCATGTTTTAAAGGATAGAGTGATACCAGAGTTTAACCCAAATAGCGACAAGAAAATCAATTATTATTGCTGAATTCAAAATAGAGAAATACAAACTCATGAACGAAAATAGAAAACCAATAGACACAGCACAAACTCAACTATGATTGTATCCCAAAGGCGTGGTGCTTGGTTATATGCAATGGAAGCGTGATGGGTGGCAGCAGGCTGGAGGAGAGGGGGAGGGGGTGTGGCTGCTGACCGGCTGCAGGAAAACAGCAGGAAGTGAAGTGACGGAGGTAGCTGCAGCCAGGCAGGATGGTTGGGGCAGCTGGGAACAGCCGTGGACACAATGCGGTGGTAGCACTGACGTGAGAGAGATGTACAGCAGAAAATGGCTGATCAAAACAGCAGATGTGGGCTGTTTGGGATTGGCAACGGCAAGGTTGGAGAATGGACAGTAAGTTGGTAGCAGCAAAGGCAGGTAAGGGTGGCAGGAATGGTTGGAGAACAGCGAGGAGTCAGCAGCAGAAGGTAGGAAGGGACAGTAGGGAGGTTTGGTGGCTGCAGGAACACCACAGACGCTTTTCTTCTGGGGCAGCCGCAGCAAAGAAGGTGACGAGAGCGGCAGAGGGAAGGCTGTCCCGACCATAACATACAATCAGAAAACTAAAACTTACGGTAAATGAAACACATATATAAGCCCTAGATAAATAAGATTGAATCCCTCTATTAAAAGGAGACGTCAAACCACAGTGGAATGGCCAATCTAGATCGGTTCGGTCCAAACGAAGGAAGCATTGGATATTTCCCGCAGCACCCTTTTACTCTTGCGTCAGTCTCTCGGGATTGGAGGGGCTTCTACTTCATTCATCAAAGCTTTTGTCTGCATCTTGAAAGTAACGGAGGTGTTGTGACTCCCTGGGAGTTGAACGATCTTCGACTACTTCCTGAGAAGCATCAGGATCCCAATATCGACTGCATTGTTCCCTAAAATACCTAAAAAGTTTTCCCCACTTGCAAACAGTTATTCATGTTGGTCCAACTATAAGAGGACGCGCTGTTGAACTGAACCATAACTTTGTGCTAAGTGTACCTTGCAAAATCTTCCAAATCTAGTCCTAGGTTGACATAGTTCTACCTAATGTGAGAGCAGACAAAACTTACTCTAACGGTGGTGGCCATGGTAGCGACCATGGTGTTAAGGTATCGATCATGATGTCCTGACATGGTCTCTGTAGTGACGGGTCTGTATATGGAATCAACGCCTCTGTCATACTTTCTTCTATCATCACCAATATAAATCCTACTGACACTACTTTGCTGATAAGAAAACCTATAATCTAGGACTCCGCAAAAAGTAGGACTATGTGGTTGCCATCCTTGGTGAAGGAGTAGGTATTTCCGAACCCGTCATGGTAAGTCCGGTGATCAAACTATCACATTCTTGCCAACAAAAAGTGGCGGGCATCCATGAGCACCATGTCGCACTAAATTTAATCATGAAGCTAATTCTCAATCAAAAACTCCATGAGACACATGCCAATGTTCACTATGTTCTTTTCCCTCAACCATATCAAGGAGGATAACTGAGAGTGTCTCTGAGTCATGAGGCTCAACTTGTCCACCATCTGTGCAGATGTCACATTCTTGTTGCTCCCTCCATCGATGATGAGACCCCATCTCTTTCCCTTCACAGTGCAACAAGCGTAGAATATGTTATGACGAAGTCAATGCTAATCCCTCGTAGCCTCAATTCGTGGAACACATCGAACTACAAGCATCTCACCCTCATCTGGTGGAATATGATACTCCTCACTCTTTTCTTCATCTGTTTATTCATCGCTAACTTCCTCTACTGAACCATACTCGGAAAATGACACAACTCGATTTGTCGTGCAACTGGAGGCTATGTGCCCATATCCATGAGATCTGAAGCATTTCCTGACTAGGATTGTAGCGAGCATGCAACTCTTATCAGACTTCTCCCTCTGAGTAACTCTATCATTTTCTTGACCAGTTTTCTCAGATCCCTGAGGTGTGTTGTTGATGTCTCCAACTACGGGTGGTTGTCTGAATGGTGATGGGTGTCTGCTCTGTTTCTACGATCTCTCCACCATCACTCCCAAGTTCTGAACTTCAAACAAAGGCATATAAGGTTGTAGCTGGACCACGTTACCAATAGAGGGCTTTAATCAGCCCAAGTACCAAGCCATTGTGGGCTCCTCTAGCTTCGTCAAATCAAATTTCAGCATTAGTTATAAACTTTATTAGGTCCCTCTCATGTGGGTAGTGGAGCCTCAAGGAAATATCCTGACGGTGGTGTGGGGGTAGATACTGTCGCTACAACTCTTACTTCATATTCTCCCAATTAGTAATCTTGTTTCATCCTTCTCTGTCTCACCCTTTTCAGGTTCTACCACCACAATGAGGCGCTCTTTTTCAGTTTGATAGCAGTTGGTTTCACTTTCTAATCACGTGACACCTCCTTATATTTGAAGTCTCTCTCGACGGTTGGCAGCCATTCCCTAGAAATGTGGTATGTCCATTTTTACTCATGAACCTCTGTATCCTTCGATAGGCACTTCATCTTTGTATCCTCCAGCACACACTTCATCTCTATATTCTCTAACATGAACTTCATTATTGTATCATCTATCAGGTACTTCATCTATGTATCCTCTAAAATACACTTCACTTCTCGACCTCATCTCATATTGTATCCCAAAGCTTCTTCGCAAGTCTTCTTCTCCACTGGAATCATTCCTACTGAAGGGATTCAGGTATTCATCCTTCTCTCCTTCGGATCTCACTATCACGATCCTCGATGACCTCTCCATAGGTTTTTTCCTCTAGTTCTATGAGCCGTCGTAACACTCGACAGAATTTCCATTGCATCTCATCTAATGGTAAGCTCATGCCAGGTTCCCTAAATAATTTTTCTGCACCCTAAATCAGACTCATGTACCCTCTTATACCTCCCAAGCCTATAAATCCAATGCCCACAAAATCATAGCAAAATCTAAACCTAATCATAATTCTCCCTTGCCAATTTTCAAAATCAGCAACCCTAAATAATTTTCTACACCCTAATAAGTCTCATACACCCTCTTTCACCTCCCAAACATAAACCTTAGTCATACCACCGAGAAGACAAGTGTCGTAATTCGATGGCTCTCCAATCCCTGAGGTTACAGTAGCTCCACCACATTCAACGTGACAGGCCTGACACAATATCATGAGTCAAAAACTTCAACATATTAGATCAAAGCTCCATCAACCCAGTAGATTGACATGGGCGGGAAGGGAATCCCAAACCAGTTCGGTCCAAGTGAGAGGGTTTGACGGCCCACTTTGCTTGAGCTAGGGTTGTTGCCTACTCTTAATAGAAACAATGGTGCTTTCATCTTTTTTTTTTCATTTAGGTTGAGGTTTTTTGTTGATTATAAATACGTAGTTGTTGATTGTATTAAGGTTGTATCTGTGGCATTGGATGGTGGCAATCGTATCCCTCTATTGTTGATGGTAACATCCTATACTTTGCGTGGTGATTTATGTATCTCAATCGGTTGTGAGAATGGGAAATTCTCGTATCTTTTACTTGATTAATGCATCTCATCTTTATTCTGGTTATTTTTTTCCCGTCTCGAATTACTTAGTTATTTTTGTTGAATCTTCTCCAACCTCCTATTCTCAGGTATCACCTTCAATATTTATTAAAATCTCCACCAATAACCATTTCTTCTATCAAGCGCTAAACTTAAAAATGAAATTTTTTTTGCGGCGACATATTGATAATGGCAAACCTAGAATTTACACTCTAGAATAAGCCCCTTAAATTGAGAGTATTCCAATCTAATGCTAGTCCTTAAAAAAAGGATTCTATAGACTATAGAAAAGAATTAAAATAAATAAATAACCTCTTTCTAAGCCTATTCAAAACAATCTCAGAGCATTCAGATGTCCATACAATGCATTTCTGCTTAATTCATAATAGCAGCAACAATATAAGATGATAGGTGCTCGGACATTCTAAAATCAAAGAAAGAAACTCACCTCTGAGCATGTCCCAGATTCATCAGTTTCCTTTTGACCTGCAAATTGAACTTCCTCTTTAGCCATATTTCTCCAAAATAAATAGTTCACTAAAGCTTGTTTTTTTTTTTTGTTTTTTTTTTTTTGTTAGGATTCGGTTGACAATTCTTAAAGCACAAATGAAAATTTCATGCATGTAAATCTATGCTTGTGAACCCGTGTAAATTAATATACTCTATAAAAGTAGTCAATTACCCTGTCCATATGTGTGAACTGAGCAAATTTCATGCTGGCTTATTTAGGGGTCGTTTGGGAATACTTTTATTTTTTATTATATATTTTTTACATTTTATTTTTAATTTTACTTTGCTTATTTTTTACATTTTAGTTTTTAGTTTATTTTTCTTGTATTTTGATTTGAAACAAAACCTATTTGGCATGTTGTGTAGTTGTTTTTAAGAAGACTTTAGACTTCTAAAAGTAGTTTTTAGTATTTTTAAAATCATGTTTATTTATTTTTTTTAAATAAAAATATGTAAAAAATATACTAAATAAACACAGTTCTTAAAAATAAAAGTAAAAAAAAATTAAAAAATAAAATAAATAAATGATCCAAAAAAACCCTTAGTTATTTTTAAGGCATCTATTCCATGATGTCCCAAAAACTTGTGGAAAACCAAAATTTGATACCGTATCCCATAAACTAGACATAAATCAAAAAGAGAGCTATATAAACAAAAAATAAATAAATAAAATTCATGAAAACTCGTGAATCATAAAGTTCAAAATGTTTAATCTTAAAAACAGCTGAAATCTGCAAGCATTTGCAATAATTTTAGCAATTCTGATGTTCCTTGAGCTAAATAACGTTTTTTAATGAAACTGGGAAACCATGAAAGATACATTGTACTTAATATATAATCTTATGATTACAAATGTCATAATATATATGGACAATAACACACATCAACCTAAAACCTTAGATATTTACACCCTACTACCTCCATTTCAAAGGATAAACAATCTTGAGACATTTAGGTAGAAAATGACGAAGTATGTAAGTGAACAGTTAGATCCGCTTATGCAAAAGGATAATAGAGTGCTTTCAAATCTACAATTATATTTCACTATTAAATGCATAATTATGTTTAATCCACACCAGAAACATACACAGACAAACATTTGTTAGCATAAACTCATAAAAATGGTAGTGTTACTGGTGTAAGCTATACTTGGGTTAAAAACACTGAATAATCAAGATTCAAAAATCCTATGGATCATCCATCAGATTTGTCACAAGTAATTCATGTTTGATAGTAATACAAGTGATAAAATATTAATGGAATTTGAGTTTGCGGGGAACTTTTAATACTTAATTGTTTGGAAGAGAAGAATCTGATGTAAAGCAGAATTTGACAGAAAAAAATAGGAGATTGGAGAAGATACGAATGAAAATCTTAAAGGAAGATGGCAAGAAATAGAGAAAAGGACTAAATAATAATAATAATTCGTATGGTATGAAAATTATAATGCACCCATTCTCTGTAATAATTAAATGTGCTATGTTGGGCATGCCATTTATCCAACATGTGCTCAACAACTATCAGACGCACCATATACATGCCTAATCAAAAAATAAATTAAATTAAAATACAAGTATATCCGAGAGACGTGTCATTAGTGATAAATTTTAATTTTAAATGTATATTATATAAATAACTTGATTCATTTCTTCTCTTTTATTTTAAAAATATATTATTTAAAAATTTTCATTGCTTCTTAGCATTAATTATATTTACCAAGGTTGTAAAAACTGGATTGGTCATTAAACTGGTAGAATGAGATATTTAAGATTCAAAGGGTCGTCCAGGCTTGAACCAAGGGTTAAATCGAACGACATAAGAAATATTAAAATTATTTTAATATGATTAAATGATGCAAAAATATAAATGTGTTAACAATAAATAGAAATTAAACACAAAAAATGACTTTAATAATTTTTTAATTTAAAATTTGATGTAAAGCTCATCAAAATATAATTATGTTTATTATAAACACACGCGCGCGCCCGCGCACGTATGTATATTAAATATAGTTGGAAAAAAAAAACATAATATAGATATAAAATTATTGAAAAGTTAGTCTCACATAACAAAAAAAAAGGATTTCACTTTATATAGAAAAAATGGTTCTACAACATAGCTCATTAGTCACCTAAGTGATGGCATATAATGAATTAGTTTGATTACTCGTATCAATTTTTATATTTAAGATTTATAATTATATTTTTGACTTAACATAATTTATTAATTATATTTTATATAAAAAAAATTCACAATTTAATTGAGAGTAAAAAATAATTAAATAAGCAATTTGAACCGACTCATTCACAATAATCGAGACAGGCTCACCAATTAGACGATTTGACTGGCGGTTCACACAGTTTTCACGTTTGATCCGAAAACGGTTATTGAGGTTACCCAAACCAGTCATATGCCCGGTTCACGGTCGAACTGGTTGAATCTGTCGGTCCTTCTCGGTTTTTTAAATCTCTATATTTACTTTATTTCATTTCATTACTCTGATTTTTTTATAGTAATTATTTTTATTCTTTTCAAAGATTCAAATATTTTAACTTCAAGCAAACAAAAATCATGTGTTTATTCTTCTTTTGTTGAGTCTAAAGGTATTTAACAAGTTTATTCATCTTTTGTATAAGTAAAACAATAACAAGCCTTTATCCAACTAAGCGAGGTCAGCTACATCAATCCTTTTTCTCCATTGTATCATATTGAGTGTCAAAATTTCATTCAATTCTACTAAATTAAGTTCATTTTTTATACAACATGCCCGAGTCTTTTTAGGCTATCTACACCTTCCTAACATAAGTCAAATATTAAACATGTACTCTATTAAATGGGTCATCAAATGGTCAACGTTTAATGTGACCAAATCATTTAAGACGACTCTCTAATCTTGTCTGTCACTGGAGCTACTCCAACACTTTCAAGAGTATATTCGTTTTGCATTTTGTCTCTGAGTGTAAAGCCACTCATTCAACTAAGCATTCTCATATCAACAACACTTAATTTCATGCTTCTCTTTTATACGCAACATTCTGCGTCACAAGACTTTGCAGGTCTCACCGTCATCTTATAAAATTTTCATTCAAATTTAAGTAGTACTTTTCTATCACATAATAGGTCTGATGCATTCCTCCACTTCAACCATCCTCCAACTTCAATGCTACTAATAACATCTCCATCGATATCACCATCACTTTGAATAATAGACCCGATCTATCTAAAATGTTCACTCATTTTAATGACTTGACCACCCATTATTACAACTCCACCACTAGATCTACTACTACTAAGATTACATTCCATATATTCGGTTTTAGATCTACTCAAACAAGAGCCTTTAAACTCAAAAGTTGACCTCCATAAATTGAAATAAATTTATTATTATATTAATTCATTTCATATGATTTAAGTTGTGTAATAAATATATATATTTTTTATTTTTAAAATATAATATTATAATATCATAGCTAGAGTGTGCCTATATCATATATTTTCAATAATAGATGTGTCTCATGTCCCTGCCATATTTAGTTTATACACATGTCAATATCAGTGAATCACAGCATGAAACATGTAAGAAGAGTGAATCATAGCATGAAACATGTAAGAAGAATTAATTCCCAAACAAGGATATAAGAAAAAAACTCGTTCTTTATTCCATCATCAATTATCAAAATTATAAGACATTAGACATTAATAAAAAACTCCATTCAAGATAACAAAATAACCCTTGAACAAATAAATAAATTATCAAACGTCCTAAACGATAAATGATGTTTTAACCACTAATAATTAAGTATGATGGCATAATAAATTAAATAATATTATAAAACATAAAGAATCGTGACTAAGGGCTACGGAAGACAAGTCACTAAATTTCAATTTCTTTCGAGTTCAAAAAACATTTACCAAACCCCATGAGTTGACGAATCATTGTAAGAGAAAAAAAAAAATAAAAGTCCTCAACTGGACTTGATGACTTTTGAAGCCATCCCGCAAAAGAGAAATAAAAGTATTACGAAGATGTGAAAAGAGAAAACCATCCTAATAAAGATGTGGTGAATAACAAGAACAACACCATCATCAATAAAATCGACAAAAATCACTAGTCATAGATCATCAAGATCGCAGCTCTGAAAAGATGCCCGTAGAAACTTGGAAATTTTCATAAATAGTGCTAAATTAATTCAATTTGATTGATTATTGGCTAACTGAAGCTAACTTTTCTTCTTTTTTTTAAATAGCATTTGGGTTTATGATTAGGCTAGGTTGGGTTAAAACTAATTGAGTTGGGTTGGGTTAGGCTTAAGCAAATAGGATTGGATTGAATTTGTCTAAATTAAAAAAATAAATGCCCAAATCCCACGGCTCGATCTCTCATTCTCGCAGCCCGATTCAGGTTTCAGCCTTTAGTCTCACATCATAAGCGAGAGTTTGCATTGCACCACTTATATGAAGGAAAAAATTTTACAGCATGACTTTGTAACACATCTGGGTGTTGGACATACTATGGATTGATTAAACTCATGTTAATGTGATTTGAGAACTTTAAATCCATGGTTATATGTTTAACTTATATAATTTGTAGATTTAATTTTTAAAAGAAAAATTTTAGCCCATTAGACTAAAAAATAAAGCTGTTAAACAAGGTTATGTTTGGACCACCCGATTATATATAATTGAGATCAATTCGCTGATAAAATCAACAGTTCTAAATGATTTGCATGTTTGATGCAAAAATGATCGCTAAGACTAACCGAACTGAATATATGCCTCATTCGCGGTCAATCGGATTGAATTGACTGGTCAACTCCGATTTTTTCTTTTGAAACCTTGAAGAAAATATTGGAATCTACATTAATAGAATCGTTTAGGTAGCTAATTATTTTTTTAGAAGAATACATGATTTACAAGAAAGAAAAGAAGGACATTTGACGTATAATGATTACAAGTCTATGGTTACTAATGCAGCTGAAATAAGATACATAAGCTACAAAAAAAAACCACAATCCGAAAATTACAAACTCTTAAGCAAAATTAATAACTACTAATAATGTAAAAGGTGGCAAAACATGCATCTTTCATGTATAAAAATAATTTAGTAGTTTTCAGAATTTGAAATTTTACAAGAAATGGTGAAAAAATATAAAATTTCACTCATTACAGAAAAGAAGTTCAAAATCCCAATCAAATGAAAAACTAGCCACTAAAAATATAAAATATGAACATTGATACAAACCGCCGGAAGACAGTTCTTCACTACCATGAAGCACTCAAAAAATACACATCAAACAAAACAAGAATGTTGTGGGAGTAGAGTTTTATTTCAATACTGAGGTCCAATGAAGTTTACATGCCGTAAGGGTCCTAAAGATGGCCTACAAAAAAGCTAGAATAAGTAACTTTAAGAGATCTGTCAAGATTCATTCAAATATAATAACTTTTGATGCATCTTACATGAATATCAGTAGCAGAACTCTCCCATAAATGTCTAGTACCTCATTTGTAAAATCCAACTCATTTTTGAACAACAAATTATTAAAATAATAGAAAAAACAACACTGAAATAGGGACCACCAAAACAAAGATAACAAAGGCAATGGGAAACGTGAATAAACGAATAGCAATAGGTAGAGTAATAAGAATAGGGCAAAAAGAATTAAGAGGTATGGTAAAAAATTGAATGGTGAAAGGTTTGGCATGAAGAAAAGCTAAATTGCAAAAATAATAGCATAATCCCGTGGTTGTAGCAAGAAGCAGCTTCTTAAGCTCTTAGTACCTGGCTTATTAAAATTTGACTCCAACAAATTTCACATATGATATTTGTTAAGAAAATATGGGAAAGTTGTTATGCTTCTTACAAGGTACCCTATAAATTATCAAAAATAGATTTAAAACCCCAAGGCATAAGAAACTTGTGATATTCACCATCAGCAATATACATAATCCACCATCCGTTATCATGATAGTTTTATTTGAGCTTAGTTTTTGGATCAAACACATATTCAAGTTTTATTTCTATTAGAGGCTTAGCATTAGAATTTATCTCAATTTTAACCATAAATTCAAATTCAACTACTATTACTTGCTCAAGCATAGGCTCTTGAGTTAATGAAAAACTCTCAACATAGCTGCATATTCAGATTCAAAATAATCAAATACAAATTCCATCTCAAATTCAAACTTTAACTCTAATTCAGATTAACACTCAGTACTATCTACTAATATAGTTAGAAAATGAGAATTTGATACGAGCAACATCTATAGTAATATATTGAAAGTAAGGATGCATATAGTCTACAATCTCTTGAATGAGTATTATTACTTCGATTTCATGGCAGCACTTGAGACTGGATAAAACAATATGCATTTTTCTTACATGACTTCACCTTGGGATCCTGCATTGCCAACTTGGTTCTCTCTCGGATCTTTTGTAGAGTTTCTGACAAAAAATAACTCGTGAAAATAAAAAGAAGAAAGAAACTGAATTCCTCAATAAAAGAGGAAGATTTACATATACCACTCAAATCCTATGTATTTAACTGTCTAAAACCTAAACTTTGATCTTTATATGTCATCTTACCTATGCATAAGAAAGTGTATTTTAATTTTTAAAAGTTAAATAGTGATATTTTTATGTGCATAAAAAATCTAGGTGGCAGAAATGTAAAAAATAAAGTTTAATCGCTAAGATAAATAAGTAGGCATTGGGTGGTATGAACCCAAAAAATAAAAGATGTAAGATGCATCAAGACTTCACAGGAAACTAGAAGTATATACCTGGGCTGTGTTTTCTTCCCTTGTTCCATGGAATATTACCCTTGTTTGCTTTTGAAATCCTCATTCGTCTTAATGTCTCCCTCTCGTCTAACTCCGGAAGATCAGCTGAAGATTGAGCCATTTGACTGTCGGAGTTAGAATCAAACCACAAACTAGAATCATCCATTAAGTAATTTTCGGAAGTTATTAAGCAATATGGTTCAACAGTAGCAACAGCTTTGATAAGAAGTTTGCATTGCTTCTCAAGATACAACGCTTTGAAATTTGATTTTTCTGGTAATTGGAATTTCACCCGTTCAGGATTTAAACCGTTTTCTTTATAAAAGGTAGGAACTCTCTGAACAGCTTTAGCAGTGAAAAGATGCTTTTTCTTAGCTACACAAATATGACCATGAAAGGAAGCATATGAAGCCACGATAACTGCACAAAGTTAACATATAATTAGAAAGCAACAAATATTAGAGAAAAGCCAAAAATGATGCCGAAGACCACTATTTTTAAATCCTCACACCATGCTCTTATGATTTTCAAAACAAAAATTAAGGGGATTTCACATACATTGCGCACAATTATTATGTATTTACATATTTCACAACTAAAGTTTCGTATTTATGCACATGCCACTCAAATCTTTAATATCACCTCAAATATAGCACAATTACCATTTTTTAAAAGTAAAATACACCTTTTCATGCACAGGTTTAAAGCGCCAAAGTGTTGTGTGAGTAAATATGAATGTTTAGGAGTGAGATATGTAAATACAGAAGAATTATGTGTGACGTGTGTAAATTTTCCAACAATTAAAGTTAGAAAAGCTAGGACGTTGGTGATTATTCTTAGGGATGGCATTCAGTTTGATCAAAAAATGATTAAAGAATCAATACAGGTTAGCAAAATTTGAAGCATACCCAAAACTTTATCACACTGAACACATGAGAGTTTTGCAAGGTAAAAAACATGTTTTTGTGGAGAATTACGTTTGATGAACATCAAAGACATTATTATAACTGTAATATCAAACAAAAAACTGGAGAAAAGTTGCATATGATTCTTTAAGCATTATGCAAGAAAGAAAGAACCTTCAAATCATGAGCAGAATGGTATGAAAAATCAGTGTATTGAGTAATTGGGCTTAGTTCCATATGAGATAGGTGAAAATTTTATTGGTATAAAATATCAAAAGACTAGCGCTCTTCACCATATGTTTAATTTGACCAATTGATCTCACGAGCCAAACTTTGGTCCCCTTTCGTTAAGCTCAATAACACAACCCATTATTATAACTGTAATATCAAACAAAAAACTGGAGAAAAGTTAAATATGATTCTTTAAGCATTATGAAAGAAAGAAAGAACCTTCAAATCATGAGCAGAATGGTATGAAAAATCAGTGTATTGAGTAATTGGGCTTAGTTCCATATGAGATAGGTGAAAATTTTATTGGTATAAAATATCAAAAGACTAGCGCTCTTCACCATATGTTTAATTTGACCAATTGATCTCACGAGCCAAACTTTGGTCCCCTTTCGTTAAGCTCAGTAACACAACCCTTTCAAGAGTATGCTAAGCAAATAAATGATCGTTTATATTCAAATAAAATCACCCCTCTTGTTGAAAAATACCTTCTTATTCATAAAAGGTTTAGCTGAAGTTTATGTTAGCACCAAACAAACCATAAATGAATAACAAGTATTAGTAAATAGAAGAACAATTTTTAAACTAGAATGAAAACAGTAATTATTCCACGAAAACAACTCAGATCTATGTTGTTATTAATAATAATGAACTAAGACTACAAACTGTTTAAATGGGAGATTGAATTAAAGAACCACAAATGAAATGTAAAATAGCTCACCTGACCAATTACATAGACCATAGACAAATTAGTGCTACAAAAGCATGGCGCTCAGTAAGGAAATGACAGACTAAAAATGAATCTCACAGTCCACTCCTAATCCACAGATTAATGCAGTTTGCAAATTATATTAAGTTTCATTTTCTCACGTGTCATAATTAAGATTCCATCAAATTATTTCATTGCATGTTAACTCAACAAAAAAACTGCCCAAAAATCAACACTCAATCCCCTAAAAACTTTTTACATAGCATTTTAGCCAAAAACTCTCAATTTTAGTGCCAATTGAAGATTTTCATTGTCTACTTACAAATCATAGCAATGCAAAAAATTATGTCTGAGAAAATGTCTTGTCAATTTTAATTATTTAAGAAAATGAAAGCATGATGCCAAATTTCTTTCAATTCATAACATAAAATATCTTAAGCAACATCATTATTAGACTTATCCATGACAGGGAAATAAGTTCTATGAATGCTACTTGACCATCTATTCTTGTTAAGCGCAAAGTGAAATGCTAATTCTACTCTGGATAATTTTTTGTGCAACTTTTAGCTATGTTATAACTTTTCTACTGTTGTTTTTCATCTTAATTTTACCTAAATTTTATCAGCTAAATTATTTGTAAACATGCACATCCCAAAACCACATAAACCTATTTTCCACAATCATATTTTCAGCAAATATTCACCCACGCTCTCATATTAGTAATATATTCTTACATAAATCTATCATTCCCAATTTCAAATGTCCATATTAACATTATTTTTCTATTGCATTCAACTAATTTTAGGTAACTGGTAAGCTATCCAACACTTAAATTCAAATAGAATGGGCATTGACAATTTTATTATTCTTGTTTAAAATTTACTTTTAAGTGATATCCCTTGTCAATTAATCGTCATTAGAAAATTAAACATTTTGACCATTCAAATTTACTTCAAGAAGTTGCGTCATCATTTGTGCAACATTATACAAGGAATAAATTTCAAGACATTTAAATCACACATATGCAAAATAATCTTCCAAAAATATTGAATTATATTTACAAATGTACACCAAAAATATCTCATGATTTAGGGTCATTTACTAAGGCTAACTTAAACTTGTTAATGTGAATCTGAATTTTCCAAAGCTATCATGAACCCGCCAAGGCTATTGTAAATTCATAAAGGTAGAGGAGAGTTCACCTATTTGTTCATTCTGACATCATCAAAGTTCATAACAAAAGATGGTTTGCGAGTACCAGTTGTTATATTATGATTGGACAAGATTAGCTGAGATTTTAAAGAGGACCAATGTGACAAAAGATAGTTTGCGAAGACTGTCTAATATTCTCTATTAACTTTCTTCTTATTTCTTTCTTATTGAAAATAATAATAATATCGGTTAGTTCATTTCAATCCAAAATCATTATTGTTATTGATAGAATGAGTATTTAAATTTCATAAAATATCATGCAATCAGGTTCACTTTTAGAGCATAAAATTTCAATCATTTAGGTGGTGAGGTGGTTATTAACTTTCTTATCTAGAAATTCCAAACAAAAAGCAATTCCTGCCTAAATAGAACCTCTATTAGTTTTAGTTTTCAACAGGAGTGAAGAATAGTTGTTTTAAGATTTATACACTTTTCCACATGAAATTGTATGCTTGTTGTAGTAGTTCACAACATCTAAATCTACATTGCATATTAGATATGCATAAAAGACCTAGACCTTAAAATATTTAAAATAAAATTCCAAAAATATTCAGTCTATGACCCTATTTGTAGATTTCATATTGATTTTGAGAGGTGTCCATCAAACGGTTCTTCCATAAATTCATTGACATTCCTACGAGATGAGTTTATATAAATAGTGGTGATCAGAAATATTCAAGGACTTTTAGGGCAAAATCAAATTTAATTTGGATTTACACATCGTTTTTCTCCTTATAGATTATAATAGTGATTGTGTGTTAAACTCGAGAAAATAATATGAGTGTTTTTGTTTGTTCACGTTTGAAGTTTAATTAACTATGACTTCTTCCCCTTTCTTCATATATCTCGCTCACTTCTTATACTCACTCAAAGTTCATCAAACTTTGTCAAATCTGCTATAAAATCCCAAATCCCGAACATTTGTGTGGCTTTTGTGATGCTTAACTTTCTAATCAATAATCACGAACGACAGAGCCAAAATCATGTTTGAAATTGAACTAATTTTAGCTTTCATGGAAAGTATTAAATACTCATTTGAAAATTGATACCTAGTTTTCGTTAAAATGGAATGTATAATGCATTGGTTGACTATATCAAAACCTATATTGCATGTTAGAAGTGCATTAGGAAACTTGTAACATAATTTATAAGATGCTGTGCTCGAGCTCTAACACCATGTTGGATTTAATATTTTCCGTCGCTTATGTGTTTGTTTAAATTTCACTAGCTCATCTCTAGGTTTCCTTTCTACAAATAGAGCATTGTTCTAATGCAATTAAAGAGATTAATCAATAAAAAATTGTTTTTGGATGCTCAAATCATTCATCTCCTTTCAGGACTATAATCATGTGATATCTTGTTGATAATTTCTTAGAGAAAAAAGTTACATTTCTATTTGATATTAACCTGATTCAATTTTCTCTCAAAAAAGTATTAAATAACCATTTAAATATTAATATATTATTTTCTTATGAGACCTTTATGTATGTTGCATTAATTAATCACATATATCTAAATTTCATGTTGAACATTAGGATTGTCAAAAAAGCTCGTTGTTCGCGAACAGCTGGTGTTTGCCTCGTTTGTTAAGTAAATGAGTCAAACACAAACACAGTTTTTAAGCTCGGATTATAAACGAGTCAAACACAAACTACCCTTGTTCGCTTGTGTCGTCTCGTTTTAGCTCAAAATAAAGAAATTATATATATATTATATATTTGTATATCTAAGTTTAAATTATAATAGTTCGTGTGGTCATGTGATTCTGTGTCTTCTATTGCAAACGTCCTAAATTTATTTTTTCCAATTAATTTTGATGAGTCAAACACGAGCTGAACATGAACAAAAATATTTAAATAGAGTTGAGCACGAACACTAATCACGAGCCAATTTCAAGCACGAGAAATTTCAAACAAGCTGAACAAGAGCCAAGCCTAAGTTCGCTCAAGCTCGGCTTGTTTACAGCCCTATTGAACGTACATTAGAATCTCCAGAAACCTCCTATGATTTCGTTCTAATAATTTTATCCATTACTATAATTTGTCAAAGTTTTGAGAAAAATAGGTTGAATACTGAATAGGCTCGATGCATTTCCCTTTGTTTTCATTCCATTAAATAATAATCTTACAATTTATTTTAGGTACAAAATATTTTGTATAATCTATTTTACCTAACGTAATAATGCATATTCATAATCTAAATATTCAGCTAACAGGGAAATAAATTAGAATAAAGAAATTAGAAATAATTTAAATAAGAAAGCTCCTAATTATAGAAAGCTTCTAATTTAGTTGCATGATTTCCGTCCTTTCTTATTGACATCTCCCTCAAATTGATGTTGATTGATCAAGAAGCATTAATTTGTCAACAGGAAACTGTCTGGACCAACAATTCTTAAGCCGTGAGTATCGAAACCGAAGGTTTCGAAGCCGAAAATGTCGAAGCCTCAGAGACAACTACTGAACCATAATATGATTTCAGCAAAGAAAAGCAAGCAATCCTCTATCGTTGTCGTCCAGAAATTTGAATCATAACCACAAGAAGGAACCACTTCCAGTTACATGATCCAAATGTTATCGATCATAACCTACAAGTACGATCCAAGTCCTAATCCAAATGTTGTCGATCATAGCCCACAAATACGATTCAGATGCCATCGATCATAGCGGATCTGCGTCCTGATACAAATGCTACTGATAATAGCACACAAATACGATCCAGATATTATCGATCATAGCCTACAAGTAAGATATGCGTCCTGATCCAAATGATATCAATCATAGCCAACAAATAGGATCTAGTTACATGGATCATAGTCTACAAGTAGGATATGCGTCCTGATCCAAATGATATCGATCATAGTCAACAAATAGGATTCAGTTACACGGATCATAGCCTACAAGTAGGATCCGCGTCCTGATTCAAATGCTACTGATCATAGCACACAAGTAGGATATGTGTTCTATTATATGATTCAAATACTATTGATTCTTCCTACAACGATGAGAACGATTTGTTCCCTGATATTCACGCCAAAAGTGCTGAAGCCGAGATGTCGAAGCAGTGGGTCTAGGAAGGAGTGTCAAAGCCTTCAATCCTTGGGTGCGACGAAGAAGCCGAAGTCGAAGCGGAAGAAGCAGTCGAAGATCTCACAGAAGCAGTGATGGCTAATGAAGGAGATCTGAAGTGGGCGAAGCGAACGTAGTGAACGAGATCAAAGATTGCGGATGAGCCTCGAATCGCAGACGAGATGCCAACTGTGAGATTGCGGACGAGACAACAAATGGATAGGATCGCAGATCGCAGCTGGAACCAAAAGCGGGAGACGAAACTAGACGCAAGAAGCAGTCGATGATGTCGCATAAGCAGCGAAGTCTAACAAATCTCTTTTATTCGAATAAATAAGAGTGATGAAGCAAACGCATATAGGTGGATGAAGCAAGGTGAAACAGTCGAAAAGACAAAGTAATCGAAGGCGAATGATTTTGAAGGCTAGCAGATGAAGCAGTCGAAGGAGGTGGAAGCAGGCCAAAAACAAAGCAAACACAATCAAAGGTGAAGCAATCGATGGCGAACGAAGGCAGACGAAGCACCTAAAGAACATAGGACAAGGCAAAAGGGGATATGTAGTCGTAGTCGAAGATCGAAGGATGACGACACAGCCAAAGTGAAGGAAGAAGGACGAAGCAGCTCGGGACTAAGCGGTAGAAGGCGAATTGAAGGCGGACGAAGCACCCACAGTGGACGAAAATCCTTAGATGAGTGAATCAAGGAAAAAAAAATAGTTCATCCCTTCTCGCAAGAAGACCGGCGAGAAGGGAGCCTTGACTTTTCTTCAATAACTACAGGTGGTTAGGGCAAAATTTTGGTTTTGATAGCATTTTCGGTCAACTTTTTTATTTTAAAATTTGATTTAAATATATGATATATACTTTAGTTTACGAAAGTAGTGTTTTAATTTTTTTTAGAAAATGAGATCGAATGAATCTCATTAGTCTAATAATTTGCATAATCGTGTATGATACCTTGAATACTACACATTCCAAGAGATAAGTGTAGACCCCGACGATAGACCCAATCTTGTAAACTAAGAGATTTGTGACATTCATTTGGTCTGCGAACCTTTTATATGTGACCGACAAATTCCTCTATTTAATACAATGATTAAATAGAGTTTATTTTACCTGGGTTCCAAGTTCTCTATAGAGCCAAGACCATATAGTTAATTACATCCCAAATGACGGGAATCACTCGAGAAAAATCTCAATAATGATCAGTGGTTCTACACTTCAAGAATTCAAGGTTTCGGTTTTTTTACTATAAGACGTGAAAAAAAACAAATGGAGTGGCCCCAATAGGAACAGTTCTTTCAGGAGTCCGAAGGAAGTAAAGGGTAGGAGACGTTATAGATCCTGAGGGAGATCCTCAGTGACTTTCAAAAATATTCTATTGTGTTGCTATGTTTTAAAAAGGATGTTATTTGAACGTTTAGTCCTGTCAACTTTATTATTTAGGACTTACGCTGCACAACATGGTAGTGCAAAGATCTAAAAGAGGGTGAGGATTTACGTCGCGCTAGGCGAGCTACCTCAAAGTCCTATGGGTTGTTTAAACTAGGAAAGTTTAGCTGGTGTAGACTTATTTTGTTGTTGTAAAATGACGACCACCTCCACTTTTAGTCTGCTCCAAGCTCTTTGCTATGCTGCCCACGAAGTTGCTCCACACTCCTCATCAAAACGGGTTTAAGTTTTTTAATGTGTCAAGTCATGATGTCAAATAAAATGTTTCCTAAGGTTATGATCATTTAAATTTTATAGGGATGTTAAAGTTGATTAGAGCGACACCAGTTAGGATCTCACAGTTCCCTCGTTCTGGTATCATTATTTTCTTTTGAATTTACTTAGCTTAAACAAATTATGAAATTCATTTAAACCAGGGAGATCTCGTTAGCAACCGCAGGTTACCTCCTCTGAGGGACTCTCGTAAATTCGAAAGAACGTGTTATGTTTTATTTTTTTTGTTTTGAAAATGTTGTTTAATTTTGAAAAATCGTTTTGTTTTGAAAGTAAAATTGTATTCAGTACCTGCATAATGTGTTAGAGCAAGAATAAATTGCAATGAAGAAACAACAACAAATAAAATGTACATGTGTACGTGGCGTATATGTTGTTGTTTTCTCTGTTGCATATTTAACTCACAAACACAATATAATTTGCAGAAAATTTAAATAAATTGCAGAGAAAAGAAGAAAACAGTAACCAGTAGAACAAGTCGTAACAACAGTTAGAAACTCCAAACAGGTGATCCTAAAGTTTCCTACAACTCCTGACTACAATTAGCGAGCTAGTTCGATGATCATACGAACTCCTACGGCTCAGAGCAGCAACTAGCAACTGAACGGTGATTCCTACGACTCCGGACAGCAGCTAGAAATTTTGAACAGCATCTGTATGGCTTCCTATGAACCCAAACAACAATGGGCAGCACCTATGCGGTTTCTTATTAACCCAAACAGTGGTGGACAACACCTAAATGGCTTCCTACGAACCAAAACAGTGGTGGACAGCACCAAAATGGCTTCCTGTGAACATAAATGGCGGTGGTCAACACCTAGATGGCTTCCTACGAACCCAAGCAGTGGTAGACAGCACCTAGATAACTTCCTACGAACCCAAATAGTGGTGGGCAGCACCTACATGGCTTCCTACGAACCCAAATAACGATGGGCAGCACCTAGATGACTTCCTACAAACCCAAACAGTAGTGGGCAGCACCTAATTGGCTTCCTGCGAATGTTAGTGGACAACACCTATATGGATTCCTACGAACCCAAATGCTAGTGGACACGTGGCTCCCTACGAACCCAAATGCTAGTGGACAACACCTATGTGGCTTCCTACGAACCCAAATAGTGGTGGACAGCACCTAGATGGCTTCCTACGAACCCAAACAGTGGCGGACAACTCCTAGGTGGCTTCCTACGAACCCAAATAGCGACTTTGAAGCCCTGGACAGCAGCCTCCAGCATCCCTATACTCCAAACAGTGGCTTTGGAGCCTTTGACAGCAGCATACAGCGTCCCTATACTCCAAACAGCGACTTTGGACAACAACCTACAGCGTCCCTATGCTCCAAACAACGACTTTGGAGCCTTGGACAGCAGCCTTACAGCGCTTCTATACTGCAAACAGCGGCTTTGGAGCCCTGAACAGCAGCTTACAGCATCCCTATACTCCAAAGTCACTTGGACAGCAGCCTACAGCGCTCCTATAGTCCAAACAGTGGTTTTGGAGCACTGGACAGCAGCCTACAGCGCCTCTATACTCCAAACAGCGGCTTTGGAGTTTTGAACTGCAGCCTACAACGCTCCTATACTCCAAACAGTGACTTTAGAGCCCTAGACATTAGTCTACAGCGTCCCTATACTCCAAACAGCGGCATTGGAGTCTTGGACAACAACCTACAGCGCTTCTACGATACCGGGCAGTGGCTAGGAGCTTTGGGTAGTGGTCCTACAGCTTCCTACAATACCGAGCAGCGGCTAGGAGCATTGGATAGTGGTCCTACAACTTCTCGCAGCAAAGAACAACACTTTTACAGTGACTAAC